>JAHNEJ010003389.1:0-100792 GCA_022559845.1 Amorphophallus konjac | reverse complement strand
GAGTTGCAGGATTCGTGCTCGAGGGCTATGGAAAATCAAGAAAAATATAAATAAAAAAAAATGGAATTGGGGAGGGGGAACCTACCTTCTTGTGCTTCTGGGGTTGTGGCCGAGGCAGCGGCCGTCTGGGCCGCCGGAGTTGGCCCCGGGGAGCGACCGCCGCCGTGGGCGGTGGTCCTTCTTCTTCTCCATCTCCCTCTTCCTCATCTTCTTCTTCTCCACCTTCTGCATCTTCTGTTTCTTCTATTGCTTCGCCCGTTGCTCCGTCGGCCTCGTCACCGCCGGCCACCACCGGCTCTTCTTCAAAAGCCACGACGGCGAGCTCCTCCACGGAGATTTCTTCCTCTTGGGCATGGGAGGCGTCGAGGTCAACCACATCTGGGGCGCTAACTCTTTGGCGTTTGGCCATGGCTAGGGTTTAGGGGGAGTGAGATTGAGTGAGTTGGAGAGAGTGAGGGAAGAGAACGAGAGAGAGGCTTTGAGGGCTTCGGTTAGGGTTTGCAGAGAAAAGGGCGAAATGAGAATGGAAGGAGGAAGGAGAAGGGGCCTGACGGCTTTTGGGTTTTGAAAAGAAGACACGCCCTAAGAGGAGGCGTTTATAATAGAATTCACGCCCATTCGTTGGGCGTTTTATGAAAATCGACGACTAGGATTAAGGCGTTAATTTATTTTGCATGGGGAACGATAACCGTCGTCAGACGCATTGAATGGGCGTTGATTGATGTGAGGGAAGTCATCATTACTGTTTGAAGTAACGCCTCTGGTAAAGGCGTGTTATTCTTGAAACGTGACAATGGAAAAGGCGTTATTTTTGATGAGTCAACGATTATATTCTTTTGGGTTTGAATCTATTCACGCCTTGTCTGAGGTCGTTATTTAAAGTAACGCCCATTGATGCAGGCGTCAATTGTTGACGATGGGCCACTGGAAGCGCCTTGAGGAAAGGCGTGTATTTTTGAATTCACGGCATTCTTGGAGGCGTTATTCACAACAGAAACACAGGCGTTAGAAGATTTCGATCATAATCACAGTGGCAATTGGCTCAATCAGAAAGCAATCTTTATTATTATTTTGAAGAAGGAACTACAATGACTAATGAGCCACTTTGGGCCTTAATTTTCTCAATGAGGTTACATAATTTTTCCACTGTTCCTTGTCTTCATCCAAGTCTTCTACAGGTTGATGAAGCTTGCTTAGCCTCCACAGAGCTTGAATGGTGATAACCTCCTCTCCATCTTCATTGCTGCCTAGATCCCTTGATTTGATTGGAGAAAGATGGGAGATGTCTTCCAGCACTTGCCTTGGGAGCCCAAGCTGAGGGAGGCACCGGTGTGCATTATATAAGACGAGCTCGGATGCGCCAATAAGACGAAGGTCCGTCCCGATGGAGAAGCGTGCACAAAGCTCCTGCATTTTGAATACACCCGGGGCGCAAGTGAAAAGATTCTTTGGCATTACCTTTAAATGCTCCCTCCAATCCCCTCTCTTCTTGATTTGAGGAATCCGGTTGGTCACTCTATTGCTTATACCTAATGAGCCGGTTATATATGAGAGTGGGCTCTTTGAGAAAATTCTTGAGGGTTGTTGGGCTTCGTGGCATGAGTCGAATTTGAAGTGTAGATCAACCCAACTTGAGAGTGCTAGCATGCACCCGTAGATGGGCCTTCCCATGGCCGCTGATGTAAGCCCGCTATAGAGATATGCTAGGATCGCCGGTCCAACTCTTTCTTCTTCCCATAAGCTCACCACTGCGCTCAATTGGGACTCCTCTAGAAAGTCCTCCGTGGATGGGAATAGGAGTGCTCCTGCCAAGCACACCACGAAGGCTTTGGTCACTCTTTCTATCTCCTCTTCCTCTTTAGCTTGACCCGCTCTCTTGTACACCCACGAGGCGAGCTTCAAGAGGTTAACTCCTTTAGTGACCTTGATTTGGTTCACTATATTTGGGCTAGGTATTAACGAGGTTAGCAACTCATGGGAGGAGATGGGCCTTGGCATGGTGGCCATCTTTTCTTCTTCTCCGTATTTCATCCTTTTCAAGCCTAGGATCATCTCTACTTCTTCCAGCAAGATGGTGGCCTCAAATGTAGAAAATAAGAAAGTATGGGTGGAAGGATGCCATGTTTCAATCAATGCTCCTATGGCAGCCCAATCTATGTGGATTTGATCATAATGCTTGGCATGGGTTATCAACCCCAAGAGATGCCATCTAGCTACATATACCCTCATGTCTGAAGTGAACTTGGAGAGGATGAGGGGCAACCATTTGACTTGGACATATCTTCGAGCTCCTGGAAGGTTTGGATAGTCCTGTGAAGAATAGAACACATGTAGTAACGAACAGGAACACATGCAGTAATATGAGATGAGAGTTTGGCAGAAGGAGCATCGTAAGGCAATTAGCAGAAGAAAAGCTTACTTGATTCAAAGCAATTCGATTGCTTATGTGCCCTTGTATTTCGGTAATCCTGAGAGTAGAAATCTTAGGTTTCTTCATCACCCTGTCCATTGCTTGATTTTGCAGAAGAAGCTCGTACAGAGGCCTACGGTTGAAGAAGAACAGAAACAGAAAAAAGAAAGAAAGAAGCGATTTGGTCGCGCAGGGAGGTTCTGATGATTTGGTTAAAGAAAGCCTTCCGTTTTATAAGGATTTGAAGAGTCCTAAAGAGTCCCGAAGATAGAAGTTTGATTAGGTTAAGGACTGTGTTCCTAATTTGGAAACGGAGGTTCGTGCTGAATTAACGCCTTGTATCAGGGCGTCTCTTTTTTATTTGACGACCTTACCAGTGGTCGTGTTTTATGTAATGCCCTTGATGAGGTCGTGTTTCTTCTAGGCTTTCGTTATTGTTAATGCCTTGTGTCAGGGCGTCTCTTTTTGATTTGACGACCTTACCAGTGGTCGTGTTTTATGTAACGCCCTTGATGAGGTCATTTTTCTTCTAAGCTTCCTCTATTGGTTACGCCTTTGAGAAGGGCGTGTTTTAAAGATTAACGACCTATAGTCAGGCGTCTTTTATGATGTTAACGCCCTGTTCTTAGGCATGTTTTATTGGCCTACGGATTTTTACCCTCCCCATGCTTTGATGAACTTAAGTGCTATTATTTGATGAAATTGTTTATAATTAAGCACTTATGATCATGTCATGTTCTGAATTGATAAATGAAGTCTAATAAATCTCAAAGTGCAGAAGTTTGCAGGATTCGAAGCGTTTGGATCGCTCATGGAGTAACATCTTGTCACCTTATATCCGTTTCTTGTAAGCATTGTTATTATATGATATCTATGATATTATAGTATATCAAGGACCTTGTGGTTCTAATGAACCTGAAATTTGAGTTCCCCTTCATCAAAAACGATGACGATTTCAGGAGAATCTTGATCACACGGATAGGCCGTTGAGTTGTTAAAGGCTTGGGACGATGGTTCCACTTTCTGAGTTGATGCGCGGACAAACGGGCTTCGGCTTAGTGTTAGCTCAGAGATATGGATTCTTGACCAGACCTAAACAGCTTAGCAATATTATCCTTGATTATTTTCTATTTTTAGTGGTGAGGACACACGGCGCTATCCTCGACGGAGCACCCGGCACACCGCTACTTCCTTGTGGCTCGGCGATGGCGGCATCTTCTAGCTATCTTCTCTGCTTGCTCAGGCCGTGTGGGCCTTGTCTTTTGGTCCCTGCGTGGACACTTTATCTTGTTTAGACACTTATTGGGCCATGTGATGGCTTATTGGGTTGCATTTAGGGGTAATGGGTCTTGTAGTTGGTTCATGGGCATAATGGGGCTTGAAGCCCACTTATTGAGGGCCCATTAGGGTTAGGGTGCGGCCCCCTCTTCATGTAGAGAAGGTGGAGGCAGCCGCCCACCCTTCCTAGCCCTACTAGGGAAGGTGGGGGGCGCTCCCCTCTCCCTTTCCCCCTTTCCCCATCTCCTCCTTTCCACAACTCCACCCCTTCCTTCTCCCACTTAGATTCTTTCTTATTTTGCTAGACTTGCTGGAATATGGGCCGCCCTTCTCTCCTTGGAGCTAGGCGCACCCCTCCTTCTAGTAGAATTAGGGTTTTCTCCCCTCCCCTATAAGTAGTCTCCATCTTGTACTTGTTTCAGTTTACACATGAATTAAAATATTGAGCCATTGTGCAAAAGCCTTGTGCGCCCCCTCTCTCTTTCTCTCTTCTCCTGCGACGGGAGATCGGCGAGGTGCGACGCCTCAGCCCCCGGTGGACTCCGGGGTTCCTTCTTATCTTCTTCTTCTTCCTCGACGGTTCGTATTCGTGAATCAGATTTCTGCCCCGACTTGTAGCAGAGCTCGCGCCCCTCTCCTGGACGAGTTTCGCCCCAAGCTAAATTCTGGAGATACGTCGGCGGATCAGCTTCGCGTCGGCGCTGGTTTCGCGTCAATCGGAGGTCGGCACCGCCCGTACCGATTTTCTCCGTCGACCTGCGCCAGCACCCCCTTCTCTGCTCGCCCAGCAGGGAGGCCCTTCTTGCGAATTTTCCCCAGGCCTCCACACTGCGCCTGTTACCCTGGTTTCTTCAGGGTTCGTAGATCTCCAGGTCTCCTGTCCAACGCCGCCGACGACGTCGCGTTTCGACGTCGTCACCGTCCGTGGCAGTCGTTCTCGTGGGGTTGCGCCGGCGTGCCTGCACAGTCCGGCCAGCGAATCAACACCAACTTCCAGCGGCTCCTGCGACTCGTACCGGCATCGTCTGCCCGCGCCGTTTGGCCGAGGGCTTCCTCTACCAGTCAGCTCTCATCTCCAACCGGCCCGGACCTGTTCGGGCACCGGACGACCGAGTTCCAGATTTTACCGGCGGCGTGCGCGGTTCTGCGACCACAGAACCAGACCTGGTTTTCAGCAGCGCCCACGGCCACCACCGGCGCACCCAGCGCGTCCCCTCTGGCCGGAGCGTTCCTCCAGCAGTCAGCGACGCGTCCTCTCTGACGGCGCCTCGATCGGACGTCGCATCAGCCCGTGGGACCCGTCTCCGTCCAGGCGCGCGCGACACCGATTCTGCAGCATCGTGCCCGTCACCGAGTGCGGCCCGTCAGCCCGTGCCCGGCAGCCCCGAATGCGTCGCTTGTAGCCTTTTACCTCCCTGCGAGGAGTGGGCCACTATTGGGTTGTATTTTATTGGTCTTCAGTGTATCGGGGTTGTTGGCCCACGGCCGGGGTTCCTTCCCCACGCCTAGGCGTGGAGGTACGCGTTCCGACTCCTCTCTTGTGCTTGCTCTTTTAGTATGCTTTTGATTATGCCGCGTGAGAGAGAGTAGGCGCCTAGCTACTTTGTTGCCATCACCGCGGATCGTGAGTGAGAGCACCCATCCCTTAGCACCATTAGAGCATCGAGCTAGAACGCGACTCCCCTTGTCTTTGGAAATCGACTTTACGCCTAGACACGTGCGCTTCCCTCCTTGGGACGGCCGAGGTCGGAGTTTCTGTTGAGAGACGTCCTTCACTCTGTGGGGTATCACGGTGGTCAGCCACTTGGCGACCCTTGAGCGTGCTACTGCTTGCCTCAGTTAGAGTCCTTGTGAGTCTTAGTCCGTGTCGGTCCCCGTCCCCCATCAAATTTTGGTATCAGAGCCAGGTTACCAACTTGTCCTTACAGGTTGGGTCTTAGGGTCGTGTTTAGGTTTTTGTCGTGTCTTGTTTGAGTCTTGCATCTCCTTGCATTCGTGTCCCTCTAGGTCTTAGGGTGTTAGCCTCCTTTGCATGCCCACTCGGGGTGGTACGGACTACCATCGCCCGGACGCCATGGGTGACCAACACCCACCTCAGGGACGCCCATCTCTAGAGGATCTGATTGCCCAACTTATGGTCCGTATGGACAAATCCGACCAGTCCATCAAGGAGTTGACTGAGCGTCTAGATAATCGTCTGAAGGTCATTGAGGATCGTGCCACCGTGTCCGATTTGGCCCTCCAGGGTCTTGTTGGACGGATAGGTGGGATTGATGAGGTGCACCGCCAGGACTCTCCTAGAGCCAACCAAGCTCCTCTTGTTGCGGCCGCCCAAGCCCCTCGGGCTCAGGAGCGACGTCCCCGAGCCCCCGACTTTGATGACCATGGGTCCGAGATGGATTTTGAGGGGAATGGACGCCAGTACCGTGGTCGTCGACCACACCAGGATGAGGATGATAGGGCCCTTAGGACCGTCCGTGCCGATCCACCCACTTTCGAGGGGTCTCTTGACCCAAAAGCCTACATAGACTGGGAGAATAGCATGGATAGGTATTTCGAATGGGTTGAGATGTCTGAGCTGCGGCAAGTCCGATTTGCCAGGATGAAGCTCATAGGGAGAGCCCAGACCTACTGGAGGAATGTCGAGAGTCTGATGTTACAGAGGCAGGACCCACCCATAGAGACCTGGTTTGATATGCGGCGTAAGCTCCGCGAGAAGTATGTCCCTCCTTCTTACCGCCAGAGGCTCATTGACCGATGGCAGACCCTTAGTCAGGGCGATCGGTCCGTGACCGAGTACATCGCCGAATTTGACGAGTATTATTTGCGATGTGGAGTTGATGAAGAGAAGGGCATGCCTGTTTCTCGTTTTCGCCGTGGCTTGAGGCCCGAGTATCAGTATGAGCTCTACCGTCGCCAGGTAGACACTTTAGAGCTAGCTTACCAGGTTGCCCTAGAGTTAGAGCAATTTGAGTTGGAGTTTGGCCCCACCTTTCGTCCGGGGATGCCTAGTCAGCGGGGTCTTGACCCTCGCTCCACTTCCACCCAGTATGGTCGATATCCGGCGGCTCGACCCGCGGAGCCTCCTCGCCAGGACCCCACTGGTCCCAGGCCTCGTCCACCCCTTCCTAGGGATCCGCTTCCTCCACCTCGCCAGCAGCCGCCCTACCCCCCCACTCGCCCTACACTTCCACCTCCCGCGCACCCTGCGCGTTCCCAGCCTTTACTCCCCGCGCCCCGTCATGATGACAAGGGCAAGGGTCCTATGACCGCTGGAGCCTCATCCAGTGCGGGCGCTCGTACTTGTTACCGGTGTGGCGGATTTGGCCACTTTGCTGATAGATGCCCCACTCGAGAGAGGAAGGCCCTTGTCGTGGCAGACCCCACTTCCACTGAGTCCCCCACTGAGCCCATACCTGTTAGCTATGAGGTAGACCAGGACTTGGTTGAGGAGTTCTTCGATGATCTGCTCGAAGGAGAGCAGGATGGTGCCCAGGGTAGCCACTTTCAGGGTGACCCACAGTTAGGGGTAGTTAGGTGCATCCTAGCCCAGCCCCAGGTGAGTGATGACTGGCGTCGCACCACCATATTTCACACCTTCTGCAGGCTTGGGGGTAAAGCTTGCAAGATTGTCATTGACAGCGGGAGTTGCATTAACGCCATATCTACTGGCACTGTTACCCGCCTTGGGTTGACCCCAGTAGACCACCCTGCTCCCTATAGGGTTTCTTGGGTCGATTCCACCTCCATTCCTGTTAGGCTCCGTTGCCTAGTGTCCCTTCAGTTCCAGACCTATCAGGATGAAGTTTGGTGCGATGTTCTCCCTATGGAGGTAGGTAACATTATTTTAGGGAGGCCGTGGTTGTTTGACATGGATGCCACCCTACAGGGCCGTGCAAACACTTGCACATTTGATCATAACGGCCACAGGATCACCCTCCACCCAGCCCCACCTAGGGACCCTACTGTTAGGGGACCAGCCGGTCCGAATGCCACGACCGCCCCTCCCCAGGGGAAGGTCAAGCCCCCGCCACCACCACCTCCGGTGCCTGTTTCCACCCCCTCTCCTACCCTCACCATAGATGTTCCTCCTACGAGAAGGTTGATGATCATCAGTCCCCGAGAGATGGAGAGAGAGGTTACTAGTGGTGTCCCTCTTTTAGCTGTGGTTGTCAGGGAGACGGGTGAGGTAGTCCCCAGTCTCGAGGGAGTGACAGACCCTCAGTTAGTTGAGATGTTGCGAGAGTTTGCTGATATCTTCCCGGAGGACCTTCCCGAAGGCCTTCCACCTTTGCGTGACATCCAGCACGAGATTGATCTTGTTCCGGGCTCGTCCTTGCCCAATCTTCCACATTATAGGATGAGTCCCGCGGACCACGCTGAGCTACAGAGGCAGGTTGATGAGTTGATGAGTAGGGGTTCCCTTAGGGATAGCAAGAGCCCCTGTGCTGTTCCCGCCCTGCTAGCGCCGAAGAAGGATGGCACATGGCGTATGTGCATCGATAGCCGTGCGATCAATAAGATCACGGTTAAGTATAGGTTTCCCATTCCCCGGCTGGATGACTTGCTTGATATGATGTCGGGAGCCACGATTTTCTCAAAGATCGATCTTAGGAGTGGCTATCACCAGGTGAGAGTCAGACCCGGTGATGAGTGGAAGACTGCATTTAAGACCAAGGATGGTCTTTACGAGTGGTTGGTCATGCCCTTCGGGCTGACTAACGCCCCTAGCACCTTCATGCGGTTGATGACGCAGGTGTTGCGTCCCATGATTGGAGTGTTTTTGGTCGTCTACTTCGACGACATCTTGATTTATAGCCGCACTAGGGAGTTACACCTAGACCACATTAGGCAGGTGTGTGTTGTTCTGAGACGGGAGAGCTTGTTTGCCAACCCTAAGAAGTGTAGCTTCATGACTGACCAGGTTTCTTTCTTAGGGTTCATTATGTCCCGTAACGGAGTCTCCGCTGATCCGGAGAAGATCCGTGCCATAGTGGAGTGGCCCGAGCCCCGCTCACTCCACGATGTGAGGAGCTTTCATGGTCTGGCGACGTTCTATCGCCGTTTCATTAGGGGGTTCAGTTCTATCACCGCCCCGATCACGGATTGCATCCGTAAGGGGGAGTTTACCTGGACGAAGGCTGCTGCCACAGCCTTCCAGACTATCAAGGATCGCATGACCCAGGCACCTGTTCTGACACTTCCTGACTTTTCTAAGGTGTTTGAGGTTACATGTGATGCCTCAGGTTTAGGCATAGGTGGAGTGCTTAGCCAGGAGTCCCACCCTATAGCCTTTTTTAGTGAGAAACTCAATGATGCCAAACTGCGTTACTCTACTTATGACAAGGAATTCTACGCAGTTGTTCAGGCCTTGCGCTATTGGAGGCACTATCTCCTCCACCAGGAGTTTGTGCTCTTTTCTGACCATGAGGCATTGAAATTTCTCCACACCCAAAAGAAGCTGAATGCCCGACATAGTAGATGGGTGGAATATTTGCAGGAGTTTACATTCGTTCTCAAGCACAAGGCAGGTGCTGAGAACAAGGTGGCCGACGCTCTTAGTCGGCGGGTGATGTTGATATCCACCATGAATGTTCAGGTGGTTGGTTTAGAGAAGTTGAAGGAGGCCTACATTGATTGCCCGGACTTCGGTCCCATCTATTCTGCCCTTCAGTCAGGACCGTCCCGTGAGTTTAGCGAGTATGTCCTTCAGGATGGTCACTTATTTCGAGGTGATAGGTTGTGCATCCCACGGACTTCAGTTCGTGATTTTCTTACGTGGGAGCTTCATGCAGGAGGTCTTGCCGGCCACTTCGGCCGAAACAAGACCATAGAGGCTGTTGAGCACCGTTTCTACTGGCCCAGTTTGAAGAGGGATGTGGCCCGCATAGTTGCCCAGTGTCGTATTTGTGCCCTAGCGAAACAGAGGAAACAGAACACTGGCCTTTATACCCCTCTGCCTGTCCCTGATAGTCCTTGGCAGGATATCAGCATGGACTTTGTGCTTGGTTTGCCCCGTACAGCACGGCGGCACGATTCTATTTTTGTTGTGGTTGACCGCTTCTCCAAGATGGCCTTGTTTATTCCTTGTTCCAAGACATCGGATGCCTCTGGAGTTGCTAGGTTATTCTTCACCCACTGTGTGTCCAGGTTTGGGTTGCCGCGTACCATTGTTTCTGATAGGGATGTGCGTTTTACGAGCTACTTTTGGAAAACCCTTTGGCGGATGATGGGCACCCAGTTGAAGTTCTCCACCGCGTACCACCCCCAGACTGACGGTCAGACAGAGGTAGTCAATAGAAGTCTAGGGGATCTTCTGAGATGTTTAGTGCGTGATAGAGTTGGAGATTGGGATCTTGTCTTACCTTTAGCGGAGTTTGCTTATAATGATTCGGTCAATAGGTCTACAGGGTTGAGTCCATTTGAGATTGTCACTGGTCGTAGGCCTAGGAAACCGATTGATTTGATTCCCTCCCCCATTCAGTCCCGAGTCTCTGAGTCAGCTGAGTCTTTTGCTGAGCATATTAGACAGTTGCATGATCATGTCCGTCGTCATATTGAGGCTTGCAATGCACGTTACAAGGAGTTAGCTGACGCGCACAGACGCACACGTGAGTTCCGCGAGGGAGAGTACGTCATGGTCCGGGTTAGACCGGAACGGTTTCCTTCGGGAGCCGTAAAGAAACTCCAAGACCGCGGTGCAGGACCATTCAGAGTGTTGAGGCGTATTGGGTCGAACGCGTATGAGATCGAGCTTCCAGACGACTACGGGATCAGTTCGACATTCAATGTTTCTGATCTGGTAGCTTATAAGGATCCCGCGGTGATACCCAGCGAGTTATTTGGGCCTGACCCTCCTGTTGTGAGTGATACACCTACTGAGAGCCCACCTCCTCCAGCCCCATTACAAAAACGCGAGCATATAGATTGCATACTGGATGAGCAGGTGACAACTACCAGGAGCGGAGCCTACCAACGCTTCCTAGTGCGTTGGAGAGGGCGCCCGGAGTCGGACAACACCTGGATTACACGCGGAGAGCTGGAGCGGATGGACCCGGACTTGCTGGAGCGGTACCTCAGCGACCGTGACCCTTACTCGACGGGGTCGAGTTCTTCCCACCCGGGGAGAATTGGTGAGGACACACGGCGCTATCCTCGACGGAGCACCCGGCACACCGCTACTTCCTTGTGGCTCGGCGATGGCGGCATCTTCTAGCTATCTTCTCTGCTTGCTCAGGCCATGTGGGCCTTGTCTTTTGGTCCCTGCGTGGACACTTTATCTTATTTAGACACTTATTGGGCCATGTGATGGCTTATTGGGTTGCATTTAGGGATAATGGGTCTTGTAGTTGGTTCATGGGCATAATGGGGCTTGAAGCCCACTTATTGAGGGCCCATTAGGGTTAGGGTGCGGCCCCCTCTTCATGTAGAGAAGGTGGAGGCAGCCGCCCACCCTTCCTAGCCCTACTAGGGAAGGTGGGGGGCGCTCCCCTCTCCCTTTCCCCCTTTCCCCATCTCCTCCTTTCCACAACTCCACCCCTTCCTTCTCCCACTTAGATTCTTTCTTATTTTGCTAGACTTGCTGGAATATGGGCCGCCCTTCTCTCCTTGGAGCTAGGCGCACCCCTCCTTCTAGTAGAATTAGGGTTTTCTCCCCTCCCCTATAAGTAGTCTCCATCTTGTACTTGTTTCAGTTTACACATGAATTAAAATATTGAGCCATTGTGCAAAAGCCTTGTGCGCCCCCTCTCTCTTTCTCTCTTCTCCTGCGACGGGAGATCGGCGAGGTGCGACGCCTCAGCCCCCGGTGGACTCCGGGGTTCCTTCTTATCTTCTTCTTCTTCCTCGACGGTTCGTATTCGTGAATCAGATTTCTGCCCCGACTTGTAGCAGAGCTCGCGCCCCTCTCCTGGACGAGTTTCGCCCCAAGCTAAATTCTGGAGATACGTCGGCGGATCAGCTTCGCGTCGGCGCTGGTTTCGCGTCAATCGGAGGTCGGCACCGCCCGTACCGATTTTCTCCGTCGACCTGCGCCAGCACCCCCTTCTCTGCTCGCCCAGCAGGGAGGCCCTTCTTGCGAATTTTCCCCAGGCCTCCACACTGCGCCTGTTACCCTGGTTTCTTCAGGGTTCGTAGATCTCCAGGTCTCCTGTCCAACGCCGCCGACGACGTCGCGTTTCGACGTCGTCACCGTCCGTGGCAGTCGTTCTCGTGGGGTTGCGCCGGCGTGCCTGCACAGTCCGGCCAGCGAATCAACACCAACTTCCAGCGGCTCCTGCGACTCGTACCGGCATCGTCTGCCCGCGCCGTTTGGCCGAGGGCTTCCTCTACCAGTCAGCTCTCATCTCCAACCGGCCCGGACCTGTTCGGGCACCGGACGACCGAGTTCCAGATTTTACCGGCGGCGTGCGCGGTTCTGCGACCACAGAACCAGACCTGGTTTTCAGCAGCGCCCACGGCCACCACCGGCGCACCCAGCGCGTCCCCTCTGGCCGGAGCGTTCCTCAGCAGTCAGCGACGCGTCCTCTCTGACGGCGCCTCGATCGGACGTCGCATCAGCCCGTGGGACCCGTCTCCGTCCAGGCGCGCGCGACACCGATTCTGCAGCATCGTGCCCGTCACCGAGTGCGGCCCGTCAGCCCGTGCCCGGCAGCCCCGAATGCGTCGCTTGTAGCCTTTTACCTCCCTGCGAGGAGTGGGCCACTATTGGGTTGTATTTTATTGGTCTTCAGTGTATCGGGGTTGTTGGCCCACGGCCGGGGTTCCTTCCCCACGCCTAGGCGTGGAGGTACGCGTTCCGACTCCTCTCTTGTGCTTGCTCTTTTAGTATGCTTTTGATTATGCCGCGTGAGAGAGAGTAGGCGCCTAGCTACTTTGTTGCCATCGCCACGGATCGTGAGTGAGAGCACCCATCCCTTAGCACCATTAGAGCATCGAGCTAGAACGCGACTCCCCTTGTCTTTGGAAATCGACTTTACGCCTAGACACGTGCGCTTCCCTCCTTGGGACGGCCGAGGTCGGAGTTTCTGTTGAGAGACGTCCTTCACTCTGTGGGGTATCACGGTGGTCAGCCACTTGGCGACCCTTGAGCGTGCTACTGCTTGCCTCAGTTAGAGTCCTTGTGAGTCTTAGTCCGTGTCGGTCCCCGTCCCCCATCATTTAGTTTGTTTTAATCCTTTTCTTTTAGCCCAGCATGCATCATGTAGGACTTTGAGTTTCATGCTGAAAATCTTCATATTATGGCAATAATGAAGTTCACTCGCTCTCGATTGAGTTGACATGAGATATTCCATTCCAAATCAAGTACTTCGTTCTATTTGAAGCCATTCAGGCTGATTCCTTGAAAGTATCCCTTTGTTGGATCTCTATCCTAATTCTCTTTACTTTTCTGCAAAATTTACCTTGGTTGCAGCACGTCCACATTGGCTGGTAATCGCTCTCCAATGGTCTTTCCCTGTCGTGCCCGCGCGCACACCCTTTATTTACTTAGTTTAATCTCCTTTTATCCAACAAATCGATTTTTCCTTGGAAACACTCAGAGTTGTTTCACTCAGAATCTTGGAAAGATTTCAAATGCTTAGTGTCTGAGGCGTGTCCCATCACACCTTGGCGTCTCCTTATCAGTTCGTTCCACTTCATTCCTTTCATTACACTTCATTCCATTTCCGTCTCACTCCCTTGCAAAGCAGACGCCAAGGCGGGGCAGCTGTAGACACGCCAAAATTGACGTTTTATTGATCAAATCTCATGTTATATATGACGCCCCAAGTGGACTTCAATATTCCTATAACATAAAGTTTTTCTATTTTTGTGAGTTTTTCTGCATTTTTGTGAATCACGACTTGACGAAGGGCGTTACTTTCTAAAGTAACGACCTGTCATGGGGTGTTTTCAAAGAAAGGACGACCGAAGTTGAGGGCGTCAATTCCTGGTATTATCCGTTAATTTCTGGAATTATCTATTTTCAAAAAAAAATACATTCTGTAAGTAATGCCTTTCCTCAGGGCGTGTTTTGAAGAAACACCGTTACCTTAGGCGTGTTCCATTAATTTCCAAACAGAGGAAGTTTTTATTTCCAAAATTAAATCCAGGAAGAAACGGCCTTTCCTAGGTCGTGTTTCAAGAAACGTCCTGTGGCAGGTCGTCAATTCATAAATAGACGCCCTGGCTTAAGGCGTGTTTCACTCCAGAGTCCTTCTTTTTTCATCTTTCCCCCACAGTTCCCTGCTATCCTTGGACTCTTGCTCGATCTTAATCCTTCCTTGGATGCCTCATTACCTGTTCTTATCAATTCCCTTGTTTGATCACATCCGATTGAACATTATATAAGAGGCTCCATGTCGAGCGTAAAAAGGGTTGGTGGTTGTTGATTATTATTATTGTTGTTGAACGCCTTGAACCCAGAAGATCACGATTGCAAGCATAATCTCCCCCTCTTTGCACTTCATCCTACTGCAGCGTGGTGTACTACTGCATCCGATCGGGCTTCATCCTACTGCATCCATCTTTCTGCAATCCATCCAACATCATTCACGGTTTCCCTTTACTCTCGTCAGGGAGAGCAGGGTTATCTATATATCATGTTTGTTTCGTTCGTCTCGTTTTTCATCATATTATCATTGTCCTCTGTCGTTATTTCTTGCATTAAGCATTTTTTCCTTCCCTAGTTCTCTGCTAGGGGTTTATAAAAAACAAAAAAAAAGAGGTGCGCATGTTGATGTCTTTTCATCATTTTAGGTTAGCTTTGGATTGATACTATTGCACTTTGGCTGATCCCCCTCTCTTTTGCTTGTTTTTCATTGTCTTTTTTTTACAAGGTAATCAATCAAGAAAACCCACTTCATCGGCCGGCCGATTGGAGTTGGAGGAGGAAATCCACATTCATCCCGCATCCCACTCTTCACCAGGTACACGCGATCTCATTTTCTTCTTATTGAGGTAAACCCTCTGGCGATCACAACTCCCCTTTAGCACCTCGTGCTATATTTTTTATCACATCTTATACATGTTGTTGTCATGTTATTTATTTTTCACTCCCAAAAGTGAGGATTTTTAATCCGATCTACACATCCGTCTTCTCCTTGGTTGACCTGCAAACCGAGAAAGAATTGAAGTTCTCCCATTAGGCTCATCTCAAATTCGCTAGTCATGAGGTTAGCAAATTCCTCACGCATTTCAGATTTAGTAGAACCAAACACAATATCATCAACATAAATTTGAACAATCAAGATGTTCTTACCTTGCTTCTTGGTGAAAAGTGTTTGATCTACCTTACCTCGTGTGTACCCTTTTTCAATGAGAAATGAGCTTAGCCTTTCATACCAAGCTCTTGGTGCTTGCTTAAGTCCATAGAGCGCCCTGTCTAATTTGTATACAAAAGCTGCATTGTTAGAATTCTCAAAGCCAGGGGGCTGCTCAACATAGACTTCTTCTTTGATCAAGCCATTCAAGAAAGCACTTTTAACATCCATTTGATAAAGCTTTATTCTAAGGGAGCATGCAAAGGCAAGTAAAATTCTGATGGCTTCGAGTCTAGCAACAGGGGCATAAGATTCATCAAAGTCTACCCCAAACTCTTGATTATACCCTTGAGCCACCAATCTAGCCTTGTTTCTTATTATCTTGCCATCCTCACTTAGTTTGTTCCTAAAAACCCATTTAGTGCCTATTACAGATTGTGATGAAGGTCTAGGAACAAGATGCCAAACTTTGTTTCTTTCAAACTGGTTTAACTCTTCTTGCATGGAATTTATCCAGTTTTCATCTTTTAAGGCTTCATCAATGTTTTTGGGTTCATGGTGTGAGACAAGAGCAAGTTGATCTAATTCTTCCACAATCTTAAGATGTGACCTTGTTCTAGGTGGGTCATTCAAGCTACCAAGGACATTCTCCAAGGGATGATCCTTAAGGATTCTAATGTTTATAGAATCGTTACCTTCTCCTGGAGCATGATTCCTTGCACTGCTTGATTTAGCTAGGTCACCGTCTTCTTTTATTTCTTCTTGTGGAGAATCACTCTTGTCCTTCATGCTTAGGAATTCCCCATCTTCATCATTTTTCCTGCAAGAATTATCATTGTTAGAATCATGATATTCATCAAAGGAAACATGGGGTGATTCTTCCACAGTTTGACTTTTAATGTTATAAATTCTATAAGCCCTAGATCTATCAGAATATCCAAGAAATATACCTTCATCGCTCTTGGGCTCGAATTTATCTAAATCTCTTTTGTCATTATTGTGAATGAAGCATTTTGAACCAAAAACTTTGATATGATGCAGAGAGGGCATTTTACCTTTGAGCAACTCATAGGGAGTCTTTTTGGTGTGAGACCTTACCATTGACCGGTTGATAATGTAACACGCCGTATTTACCGCTTCGGCCCAAAACTTCCTTGGAAGTTGCCGTTCGGCAAGCATTGTCCTTGCCATCTCTATGAGTGTTCGATTCCTTCTTTCAATAATCCCATTTTGCTCGGGGGTTCTTGGTGAAGAGAATCGGTGTGAAATGCCTTCTGACCTGCAAAGATTATGGAAATCAGTATTCTCAAATTCACCACCATGATCAGATTGAATGTTGGAAATTTTAAACTCACCGTCCTGCTTTATCTTCAAATAGAGTGCCTGAAACTCATTAAAAGCATCATTTTTGTGTGTGAGGAAGAAAACCCATGTGAACCTAGAGAAATCAACCACCAAGACATATCTATATTTTCTACCACTTAAACTAGCAGTTCTGGTTGGACCAAACAAGTCCATATGAATTAGCTCGAGTGGTTTGGAGGACAAATATGAGGATCTAGCCTTGAAGGATTTTCTAGTTTGTTTACCAAGGGCACATGCATCACACAACTTATTTTCTTGTTTAAAAGATAATTCAGGCAAACCTTTCACCATTGAATGCTTTAACAATTTATGTAGAACATTGTAGCTAGCATGTCCTAGTCTACGATGCCATAACCATGCAAGTTCAGATTTTGGTGCAGCAAGACAAAGATTTGCATGAGCAGGATCATCTAAGTCAATCATGTAAACATTGTTGACTCTCTTACCAGAAAATTTTACCTTGTCAGATTTTGGTTCAAGGATCTTACAATCAAGAGAATCAAACAATACTTTGTGACCTTTATCACATAATTGACTTATGCTTAGTAGGTTATATTTCAATCCTTCAACTAACAACATGTTACAAATGGAGTTGGAGAGGTTCTTACCTACATTACCTGTTCCAATGATTTTTCCCTTGTTGTTCCCTCCAAATGTGACGTGTCCTCCTTCCTTTTCCTCCAAGAGACAAAATTTTGATTTGTCTCCAGTCATGTGTCTTGAACAGCCACTATCAAGGTACCACCTGTTATGCATGGCTGCAAGACATTCCTGCACAAGTAATTAAGCAATGGTGTTTGGAACCCAACCAAATTTGGGTCCCTTCAAACTTTTCAGAATTTCAAAACATGAAACCATTTCTTTTGGAATCCAAACCTTCTTAACATTCATGCTTTGTTTGCTTGGAGCAGGAAATTGGTTTTTCTTTTCAGCTTTGACATTCACATTTTGTTTAGAAGCTCTTTGTTGAATTTTGTGGAAGTTTGAGAAGGTTTGCTTCTTAAACCATTGAGGCCGTTGGTTGGTTTTGGGTTGAAAGTGATTGTTTTGCCACCTAGGGGATTGAAACTTATAGGATTGCTGAATACATGAATCACAATTTCCCCAAAAGTATGGTGGTGGCCTATATGAGTGTGCAATGTAATTGTGGTGAAATCTGGAAGGTTGAGCATGCAATGGCTAAGGAAGTGTTGACCTATGTTGCGGGGAAGGTCGACCTTTCTTAGGCTTTTGGATAGGCTTTTTGGGAATTTCAGTTACTACCTCTTCAATCTTTTCTTTTCCTTTGGATGTTATTTTTGAGGTTGAAGCATCAGAAGAAGAAACAAATGTGACTGTTTTTAACCCAATTGGCCTTTTGTTTGTTGGTTCAAAACCCAACCCTTCCTTGTTGAAATTCATTCTAGTACCTAGCAATGCATCTAGGTTTTCTCTTCCATCCATAAATTTTTCTAAGGACTGTTGTTTATCCTTCAACTCTTTTTCTATGTTTTCAATGTTTTGCAAAAGTTGAATGTTAACTTGTTTGACAGCTTCATATTTCTCATTGCTCAGTTTGCTATCCTTTTCATAGGTTTGCATTTTGAGTTTCATGCTATCAATTTCATTTCTCAAGTCCTCATTTTGAATTTCCAAGTCAGCCATTTCTTTTCTTCCTTCCTCCAAATTTTCAATCATTTTCTTAAGATCTTCAATTTCAGTCTCAAGTATAGCATTCTTATGATTGGTTTCATGATCATGCATAAAAGAATTGATTTTCTTTTTCAATGATTTATTTTCCTTTTTGTACATGTTATATTTTTCCATCAGTTGTATATATGCTTCCTCCCAATCATCAACAGTATAACCTTCAAATGGAGATGTTACCTCGGTTTCTTCGTCACCTTTGGCCATAAGGCAAAGATCTCCTCTTTCCTTATCTGAAGAGCTGGTTTCATCATTACTTTCTTCCTCGTCGCTCCAAGTCGACACCATGGCCTTGTTCTTCTTCTTGCCTTTCCATTTGTCAGCCTTTTTAAGTCTTTCAGGACAATCATTCTTGTAATGCCCTGGTTTATTGCAAGAGTAACAAACGATTTTGTCAGGTTTCTTGAAATTTTCAGAATTAGTTTTGAAACCATTTCTCACCTTAGATCTTCCTCTCAAGAACCTCTTACCTTCCTTTCTCAGAAATTTTCCAAACTTACGGGTAAGCATAGCCACGTCATCCTCATCTCGCTCGCTTTCCGAATCCTCACCTTCATCGGAAGAGCCTTGACGGCTGGGCCCTACTTTAAGAGCTAGGGATTTCTTCTTAGGTGCCTCAGCCTCTTTGTTCTTGAGGTTAATCTCATAGGTCATTAATGACCCAATGAGTTCATCTACCTTGGTGGTTGCGAGATCTCTTGACTCTTCAACCACGGTAGCCTTTGTGTGCCATGCTGCAGTCAGTGATCTGAGAATCTTTCTTACAATTTCCTGTTCTGAATATTTCTTTCCCAAATCAGTCAAACTGTTAGTAAGCACAGTTAATCGAGCATACATATCTTGAATTGATTCATCAGGCTTCATGCGGAACATTTCATATTCAGAAACTAAAATGTTTGCTTTTGTTTCTCGTACCTGAGACGTTCCTTCGTAGATTACCTCTAACTTATCCCACATTAGTTTTGCAGATGCGCAAGTAGCCACTCTTGAGAATTCTACTGGATGGAGTGAGCATTGCATGATGTGTTTAGCATTCCAATTGACAGTGGATTGCCGTATCTGTTCTTTAGTCCACAAGTCCTCATTATCCGTAAGCTCATACGGACCTTTGTTGATTACTCGCCAAAGTTCGTAGTCTTGGGCGCGAATCAACACCTGCATGCGATGTTTCCAATAAGGATAGTTAGTTCCAGTAAAGTAAGGAGGCCTATTCACAGCATGTCCTTCGGGTAGAAAACCCTTGGACGCTGATCCACCATTTCCCTCAAGGTCGTTGGACCCCATAATGAGAGATTAGGCTCTGATACCACTTGTTGTGTAGTGGACAACGGATCTAGAGGGGAGGGGTGAATAGATCAGCCCCACTTTTTGCAATGCGGCCCTCTAAACAGCTAGTTAAAATGAATTGCAGCGGAATAGAAACTAGCTTCCAAGAATGCTATGATTCACTTAGCAAGATAAGCAAGATATATAATAATTCGATCCTAAGCATGCACCTAGAACGATTCAATCACACAAGCAAACCACGCTAGACAGGATTTTTAAGGTGGTTCGGACTGAATCCTCAGCCCTACGTCCACCCCTCACCAAAACCCGGTGAGGCTTCACTTGTGTAGCGCACCAAACCGCAAATCGAAAACCACCGATTGCCTTCCTACTCACCACCTGGTAGGGACGTCAACCGCAAATTGGAACACCCTCCAATTGCCTTCCTACTAACCACCGGTAGGGATGAATCACA
Organism: Amorphophallus konjac; assembly: GCA_022559845.1. Classification (NCBI taxonomy): domain Eukaryota; kingdom Viridiplantae; phylum Streptophyta; class Magnoliopsida; order Alismatales; family Araceae; genus Amorphophallus; species Amorphophallus konjac. The sequence goes on along the minus strand of JAHNEJ010003389.1, from coordinate 81,072 downwards.
CTTTCAATGTTTAAACAATAATGAAAATGAAACAAGATGTGAATGAACTAAAACAAGAGATTGAGTTATGAGTGAAAATGAATTGGCCCTTGTATGGAATGTTGATCAGCAACAAGGCTCCTCTTAGCTTCAACTCAATCTTCTTGATTCACCCTTGATTGGATGAATGTTCTTCACGGAGTACTGTTCACGTGAACAGTACCTCTTCCTTCAATTCTTCTCTCTTGATCTTCTCTTTGAACTTCTTTGAATGAATGAAGGAGATGATGAAGCTACCTTGAATCTTGATTGCTTCTTTAGCTTCTAGGAGTTTGAATGCTTGAAATATCACCTTGAATGAACTTGAAAGAACTTGAATGGATGAAGATGATTTCCCTTGATAGTGAGCTTCAATGGATCCCCTTGAGATGATGAAGAGGATGGAGGATGCAGCTTTCTCTTCTCTTGGCCTTGATCTTGATCTCCACTTAAAGAGCTTGAACACTTGAGGATGAAGATCTTCTTCACGGAGTACTGTTCACTGCTACAGTGCTCCGAATTCCTCTCCCTTGAACACACTCTAGCAGCCTCCCTTGTAACCCTCTTAAAGCCCTTAGGGTTTTCAACCCTCTTGTATTGATTTTATAGACCTTGAATGGTCTATAGACAAGCCTCAGACCAGATCCACAATTTGTGGGTGATTAGGTGACTTTAGGATTAAACAAATCAAGGTTGAATGGCCCTTTTCGAAGTTGGAAACAAAGTCAAAATTGAAGGCTCGGGGCTGGCGGTCGACCTACAGCTTCTGGCGGTCGACCGCCACTGTAAAACACTATAGACGGATGATCCCTGGGACTAGCGGTCGACCGCTACTGGCTGGCGGTCGACCGCCAGTTGAAACCCTGCAGACTGGCCATCCCTGGCTGGGGCGGTCGACCGCCCCTGTGCTGGCGGTCGACCGCCAGCTGGGCAGAGCCCGGGTCACCCCGGGTCGGTCCGTTGGCCGCACCAGCTCCGTCGCTTGAGTCCGTTAGCCGCCCGTTCATGTCTGTGGCATCGACCTTGTTGGTCTAGAACGTATCAACTCAGTCTTTAGGCTTGGATTCTCTTGGTTATACGTCTTCGTGCGTTGACCTTGGAATGCCGACGTTTGCTTGTTAAAGTGATGAGATTTGTATCCTTGCTTGGGCGCGATCAATGAGCTTTCACTTTGGCCATTGCTAGGTGATTCCTTGGGCATTCATTGGTATATCTGTCATGAACAAAATATCACATATGTTAGTCATAAGGGCATGGAAAATAACAATGACTAATAGTGTTAAGCCATTATCAAAACCAAGAATACACAAAACTCATATGACTATAAAATGATGTCGAAAGACCCATGTGACCACAGAATGACTCAAATGACCACAGGGACACAACATCCCGCATCATATAAACTAAGCTAATGAAGAATGTTAAGAATGTGGGAAAAGGGGAAAGGGGGGCATACGTGGATGCTATGTTGGAAGGTGATCACCAAAGACCGAGGGCCTCAAATGATATAACAATAAGAATAGGAGGGATTGCGGAATACTTGTGGAGCATGGGGGATGCGAGTTGACTTCCTTCTCTTCCTGTCGGCCGGCTGATGGAGAGAGTCTTTCTCTTGAGATTACCTGTGGAGCGTGGGGAGATCCAAGTAGACTTCCTTCTCTTCCTATCGGCCGGCCGATGGAGAGAGTCTTTCTCTTGAGATTACCCTTGCAAAGAAAACAACCAATAACAGGATTGGATTAGCAAACCAAGTGTAGTATCAAATCCAAATGAAATATATATATAACGTAAGAACATGGAAGATGACACACCTGTCGGGCATTAGCCCTTTAACCCCTTATGCAAAAGGGTGAGGATAAAAGATGAATGAATGATAAAAGACGTGCAAATGTTGCACTAGAGGGAGGCGCGTGCAAGTGTTGCACTAGGGAGTTCTCTCAACGTGGTTGAGATAGAAGAAAGCAGAAAGTAATGCGATGCATGCATGATGTTAATACAAATGTAGTAAAAGAGCGGGGAAGAAAGAAATAATAGAAGAAAGAAGAGCTTGTGGGGATCGTTTCTTTTGTCTTTGGCTTTGGATTGACGTTCGGGAGGAAGCCGCTATAGGATGAAGCAATGTGCGCAGAGAAGACTTCCTCCTCCAGCCACGAATCCGGCAGCACCTCCCCTCTAGGTGAAGTTTGCCCTTTTTTGCATGAAGCAGCAGGGGCTACTTATATGGAGATATTCGAAGGTTCAATCCAAGGATGATTAGGATAATCATCCATGGCAAGAGATAAATCTTGGGAAGGGTCCTCCCTTGCTTGGAAAGCCATCTGGAGCCTTACCCAATTGCAACGGGCTGTAAAACGAGGCAAGAAGAAGCTGTCGGCGATTTTGGGAAGTTACAGGGAAATGGCGACAGACCCTGTGGTCGCCCATTAAATGGGCGTCCATTACATTGGACGTTCATTCTAAGCCAGATTGGCAATTTCAAAATTAATAAAGAAATAGTGTCTAGTGTCCAGGACACGAATTAACAATTTCACGAATTTTGGGTGGATTAGAAAATATCAAATTTAGGCAAGGAAATATGCGTCTGTGGCCCGGGACGCGTTCAAGAATAGGCGACTAGTAGAGTGGATGCGCTTTCTTGAATTACTCAGGAAAGTCAAAAATTACCAAAAACTGACAAGGAAACCGCGTCCCCCTTAGTAGACGCATTTATTGAATTTCAAGAATTTTGGTAGTTAGAAAAAGAAATAGCATCCTTATGAATAGACGCGTATTCGTGAATTTCAGAAATTAATTTGAAATCACGTCAGGATGAACAGACGCCTCTTCTTGAATTTATGAAATTACCAAAATTGAAAAAGGAAATCGCGTCCATATGAACAGATGCGTATTCTTGAATTTTGAGAAATTTGGTAATTGTCAAAAATGGAAAAGGAAATAGCATCTACTCAACCAGTCGCCTAGTGAAAATACGTCCAGGCGGTCTGACACATTTAAGAAAATGTTCCCGAAAAATGGAGAAAAGCCCAGGAAAAATTGGAAAAATAGGAGAAAGCTGAGGAAAGTTGGATATTCAAGTAGGGAGGAACCACTCAAATAAGTTGATTTGAGGGTCAAATAGGGAATCGCGATGCGATAGGATATTGTTGTGTCCCTGTGGTTTTGAAGTTTTGATGATGACAAATATTATGTATCATTATATATATATTCTTGATGATTTATGATGCATTTATTATTGATCTCATCATCCTTATATAGCAGTATGAATATCTGTTAGAACAGGTTCTGAAAATGAATCAAAGTAATGACTATTCAAAAAGATGATAAAAAGTCAACGCCAGTTAGCCAGTGCAGTGAAGCATACAGGTCAGTGCATATACCCTCTGCCTTATCAGGTAAAGTCAATGGACATCTCAGACTGAAGGATACAGGTCAGTGCATATACCTTTTCTTATTAAGTAAGATCAGAGCATCATTATCAAAGTCAGTGCACATACATGTTTATGTCAGAGCATACAGGTTTTATGTCTGAGCATACATGTTTAAGTTGGAGCACATCCATTCTAGGTCGGTGCACATTGTCAGTGCTGCACGCTAAAGTCAGTGCACATGCATTTGAAGTCTGAGTACATGCATAGTCATTTAATTAAACAGGTTGTGCATACGTCTACTTCGCTGCATGTAGGTCAGTGCATATGATCAAGTTTGCATAATAAGGTCAGTGCATATGCATTTGAAGTCAGAGCATGCTAGGAAAAGTTGGTGCATCTATAGTTGTCTTGTTAAGACAAGTCATTGCATACACATTAGTCAGGTCTGTGCATATCCATGTTCATTCTTATGCATATAAGGTCGGTGCACATTCTCCTTGCGCATGTAGAAGGTCAGTGCACATATGCTAGCGGTAGCATATAAAGGTCGGTTCACATGCTATGTCCTGCATATAGAGGTCGGTGCACATCATGTCAATGCAGAACTAACGTCGGTGCACATTGCATGCTTCGCATCTAAGGTCTATGCACATCTATCATGTGCACATAGAAGGTCTGTGCACATGCACATAATAGGTCTGAGCATATGCATTGTTTGCTATCTGAAGTCCGTGCACTTATAATAGCAATAGCATGTAAGGTCTGAGCACATTTGCATAATCACATTGTTAGGTCGGTGCACATTCACTAGCTTGCAATGTCAGGTCTGTGCACATTTTCACGATAGCATGAATGAGGTCTGTGCACTTTTTACAACATGCTAAATGAGGTCGGTGCACATATAGAATATATGCATTACCGGTCTGTGCATGTTCTGCATATATCTTTATAAGGTCGATGCAGGTGTTGTTATTAGTCTAATAGGTTCATCATGTAGCATGAACTGTCAGGTCTAAGCAATGAAGTATTATGCATTAACATTCATGATCTTCTGTGACTTATCACATGATCATCTGATCTCCATGGTTTTGTTATATCATGATCATCCTTATAAACCATGCATAAAAAACATCTCTCTGAATTACTTATGACAATAAGGTGTTTGATTAAATGTCTTTTATCTTATTAACAGGGACTTAAGACTAAAAAGACTAAAACAACAGGATCGAACACCTGAAGGGCTGGAGATTGTCACGTGGCTCAAGCTTCTAAATCACAGGCACGTGAATTTAAGGCGATGTCAGGTCTGAAGATTCAGCCATGTGGACAACTTATCCTTAGAGCCTGACACGTGGATTCCCAGTAGCGCACTCCAGTTGGAATCTTTGGGCGAGAAACATATTTCCCACACGCCCAAAGCGTGAGCTCGTGGGACTCAAGCCTGAGGCTCCATAAAAGCTTCTCCTGTGAGAATAGAGATGTAGTAAGAGAGCAGTAGAGAAGAGGAGATATGGAAGAGAGAAGCAGATAGATTAGAAGAAAAGAGAGTGAGCTCGAGAGAAGAATTTAGAGAGAGGAAAAGGAGAGAAGATCTGAGAGTTAGAAAAATAGAGTATCATATTTTCAGTGAGAGTGAGTGAGAAGAAAAAGAGAGAGAGAGTCACATAGCAGTGAGGAAGAAAGAGAGCAAGCTTGAGGAGAGAAATCTGAAGATCCTGAAGATTCATTCAACTGGTTCTTGGATCAGATCCAAGCCAGATTTGCTCTCGTGTGAGCTATATTTTTCAGTCTTTATTTCTAGCTTTCCGGTGCTATAATTCATCTTTTGATTTTTCATTTTTGATTTCATCAAGCTGTGTGTCAGCGTTGCAGAGGATTAGTTATTCTGGACAGCAAGCTGTGACGCTCAGCTGTAGTAAGCTGTAATGCTCAGTGGACGTAAGCTGTGATGCTCAGCGGTTCAAGCTATTAGGCAACAGGAAGCCTCACTCTGGTTTGAGTGGGGGATGGACGTAGGTCTGTGGTAGCAGACCGAACCATCTAAAAACTCTTTGTCTTCATGGTTTGAATGTATTTCTGACTCTCGATGGATGTATGCTTAGGACAGTTTCTGTTGCATATGTCTAAACTAAGTAATTCTGACTTCACAATTGCATTTACTAGTTGTCTGAATTCTATCCGCTGCTAAGTGTTTCAGTAAGATTGCTGACTGAGGAACACTCCTCACTGATAACTAGGTATTCTAGTGAGAATCACATTAGAACATTTGAACAAGTGTTAGAGTGTGAGTCTTAATAGAATATCAGTTTAAATTGAGCCATCTGAGAGTTTAATTCCACAAGTTCTATAAGTACTATTTTAATTGGGAAAAATTTTAAAGGGGAGATTCATTCATCCCCCCTCTGAATCTGTGTCTGCACCGTCTCATAGACTCAACAATTGGTATCAGAGTAGGTCTCTAACTTTCTAGATCCAACGATCTGCAGAGGATCCTGCAGTGTTTGGTGCATTACTCATCTATTGCCCTTTAGCTAATTACTTTGAATCTGTTTAGTTGTTTTTCAATGGCTCCTCCGTTGGTTTTTGATGGTTCCAATTTTAGCACTTGGCTAGGAGGCCTATGCACTTACATGAACTCCATTGATTCTAATCTATGGAGTCTTGTATCTAAAGGCCCATATGAAATGCCTCACGATCAGACCAAGTGGTCTAATGAGGATAGATTAAAGAACCGTGATAATCTCACAGTTCTTAATATTCTGAAAGCTGCAGTCAATACTGACTTATTTCCATTTGTCTTCAGGTGCACATCGGGAAAGGAAATCCTGGATGCAATGATTGCCACTCATGAGAAGAAGGAAGAAGAATGCCTCATGGCAAAGAAGGGTTATCATAACTATGATCAATAGGAGGAAACGTCATCTCAGGTAAACTCTGGATCCGAAGAAATTTCGTTTGATGATTTAGTAAATATGTATGAAGAGCTTACTGATAGACATAAGAAACTAAAATCTGAAAATAAGAAATTGAAAAAGAAATTTGATCAGATTAGTTCAAATGTCTCTTGTGAAAATTGTCTGAAACTGAGACAATCTTTTGATGAATGCTTATCTAATGCTCATACATTTAAGAAACAACTGTGTTTACTGAAAAATGAAAATGAAGAACTTAATCTGAAAATTTTTGAACTAGAAGAAAAAATGAGTTCAATCAATGATGATCAGATTTGTATCAAAAATTCAGTTCAAAATGAAAAATTACTGAAAGATCTTGATTATGCTAACTTGTAACTGAATAAACTTAAGTCTGAAAATGAAACTTATAGAAAGCAGATTGAAGATAATGAAGAAAAATTCAAAAGACTTCAGGAGGAAAACAGTTTAATGTCTGAAAAATTGTAGGCCATTATAGTTGTTAGTGTGGAACTGCAGAAAAACCTTCAAAAGGCCGAAACTAAATAGAAACAAGAAGTTATTTATGCTGATCAGACATTAATTGATGAGTTAGTTCAAAATGACAAACTTAATGAGGAAATTGGAAGATTAACAATTGAAAATGAAAAACTGTAAAATCTGAACACAACTATTTTAGAGAAATTGCTTAGTTTAGAAAAAGGAAAGGTAATTGACACTAATGAAAATGAGAAGCAACAAAATCTGGAAAAAGAAATTGAAAATCTAAAAGCTGTTAATAAAATGCTGAATGAGAAAATTGTTAGTTGTGAGGAGGAAATGGCTAGTTATCAACTTTGCATTTCAACTCTTCAATGCGAGAATGATGAGATGAATGATTCCTTGTGTAAGTCTGTTGAGGGGATAGATGGCATTTCTGGAAACAAAGAGAAAATGAGGAATCAGCTATATTCCACCTTTGTGCAAAGTTCAGAAAGTGCTAATACTTCTAAGGTTTTCCCTAAACAAATTGCTGCTCAGAAAATTCTACAAGAAAATAAAAATCAGAAAACACTGAAAAAGAATGACAAATTGCATACAAACAATTCTTAGGCTAAGAAATTCCATGTTATTAAAAGAAATAACATTGAATGTTTTTACGGTGGGAAATCTGGCCATATGATGAATGATTGTTTTATAATGAAGAAGGATGATTTAAATAGTGGTAGAATTTATGCTAGGAATTCTCATGCTAAAAAACCTTCTTATGTTCAAAAGAAAAGAATTCACTATTTTCATTATGGCAAAATAGGCCACAGGGCTGCTCAATGCTGGTTTGCTAGTGCTCAAGAGAAAATTCATTCTTATTCTGGCTATAATAAATTTCCTGTGAACCATGTGTTTGTTAGAAATAATTTTGATTCTAGAAGAAAGCACATTGTGTGCTTCGAATGTGGAAAGCATGGCCACACAATCAAGGACTGTTGGCATGTTCAAGGGAAAAGAGTTAATTCTAAACTTGCAAACTTCCCTACAAATCAAAATATTTTTGGTAGAAACAAATCTATTGTTAAAGAAAATTCAATGCATGTTTTGAGTGTGGAAAGACAGGCCACAGAGTTGCTGACTGTTGGCTGAATAATCATAAAAGATTGAACTTGCATTTGAAAACTAGAAACATTCATGCTTATGCACATCAATTTCATACTAATGCTAATATCCACAGAAAGAACCCAAAGTCTGTTACTCCATGTCATTACTGTAAAAAATATGGGCATTCTATGCATAATTATTCTGTTATGAATTCTGATGATCTTCCAGCCCAAAAAATGTGGAAAGCACCCTCTAGTGGTGCCACTGATAGTTTAGGACCCAAGAATTCTTGGGTACCTAAATTTGCAAAATGAGAATCTATTTTACAGGTGTGCCTTGGGGCTAAGGAATAAAAGGGGTTAATTAGCCAAGGCACCCAAGTATGGTAAAACCCCAACTCTGTGTTTTACAGGTATGAGTATTTGATTGTTCAATAATCTTCCTCAGATTGATGAATACCATGCTTAATTTGTTAATCTGAATCTCATGCATACATGTTCACATCTCAATCTGTTCTTTGCATTTTATGTCTATATCAGTTTAAGATTGAATTGAACGTCATATTCTGAAAATCTGAACTGCATGTGTCTGATGTTTGCATATATCATTTGCATGATTATCGAGGAGCTTCTCGATGCATATGTCTGTTAGATCATACATACATTTTCACATATGCATATCCAATTGTATTGTCATGCATGACCATCATGGTATATCAAATGGTAAGCTACTAAAGGGCAGATGTAATCTTTCTGGAAGTTCTTACTATGTGTGATGTGGTCTTTAGACCAAGTCCTCTGCCTGGTACCATAGGTCAAAATGCACATAGGGCAGTCTAAGACATAATTCATTGAACTTCCTTGCATAAGGTCTCTTGCATATGTTGCACTCAGAATTTATTCATTTAATGCGTAAAGTCAGGGGGAGTCTATCAATATAATTCATTTGTTTCATGCATATTTGGTTAGATTTATCCATTGCATGGTTTTCATGCCATATATAATGGTTTAGTGCATTTAGATAGTAAAGAGCAGCTCATAAGTGCTCATCGTTAATGCTAACAATTGATATCATAATGCTTGACCATTGTTTGCATTCACATTTGTCATTTTAACAATTGGTATCATGCATATATTCAGGGGGAGCATAAGAAAAATTCTTGAACTACATGACTATATTTGTTCATACTAATTATTCTTGTTCTTCCAGCAATTTATCTCAAACATTGGTATCAGTTCGTCTTACTTGCCTTCATCTATTATGAAATCATTTGAACTTATATCCTATTGAGTTTGAAACTTATTGATTATTGCTCCTGCATTTGCTGAGGGGGAGCTACCTTGAAAGATTCATGTTCTTTCTTGTAATAACTAGACAGTATATAAAAAGATTTAGCTGGAAAGATAGGTCAGGCCTATTTGGAAGGTTAACCCTTGCGTGAGTAGATTCTTGGATCCAACCTCCGCCAAGTATTGGTCTTAGTTGTGATTGGTTTACTAGCTTACCTTGAAATTCATATTCCTTATTACTGTTGGAGAGGGGAAATCTCACCGCCCGTACGGAGAGGCCAAACGAGGTCCAAACCGGACCGAACAAGGCTCAACTCCCCAAAGTGGTAGCCCTCGTGCCCACTTATTATGAAGCCCAAAAATTCACTCGGTACAAGCGCTTTCTAGGCGGCCTTCAGGTTGGGAAGTCCGAGCATCAGTCGATCGGGAAAGCTCCCTTGGAGCCCCCTATTCCTTGTCCCGACCCAGCACTTATCCCTCGGGAGACCACTCCTGAACAACTGCCATTCGCTCGGGCTCACTGATGGAAGCTTAATGATTCAGCCGTTGCGAATCCTTTAATGGCAGGAAGCAAGGGGACAAGGGAAACCAAGAGTCCGCGCGCCGTAAGGAGCCCGCATGAAGGACATAACCCCCCTGGAACCCCTCCGCTTACAGGGATCAATTCGCACAACCGGCCACTATTTAAACAGGACATGCCCAACTGCGACGGAGGAGCTTAAGTAAGCTTAAGCACGCCTAAGTAAGCCTAAGCAGGAACCACTTCACCTTTTGGTGGAGAGGAATCTCGCGCTCCCACTTTCCTCCTAATTCTCTCTTCGCATCTAGGCTCTACTACCTATGCTGACTTAAGCATCAGAGGGTCTTCCCCAGGGATCTATCCCTGGGCACCTCTGACTAGTTTCCCTTCTTACGGTTTATACTTCAAGGGTACGTGGTCATCTTCCTCCCCGCTCAGGAGCAGCGCGAGATCGCCCCTCTTCATCTAGCGCCGTCTGTGGGAAACACACAAAGTGCCATCATGGTGCGAAGAAGTTCTGGCAGGAGGACTGCTGTCGATACGGGAAAAGCTCTGGTGATGGAGGAAGGTGCACCTTCCCTCCCCACGGAGCATTCCCCATCCGACAACCAAGCCAACGAGCTACCTCCATTGGTGGCGGGGGAATAACTTCCCGGCGGGAGCACCGACGCCCTCCAAACCCACAACACAAAACTGGATGTCCTCGTGGATCTCATGAGGGCCCAGGCGGCCAAGGAGGAGAAGTCACAACTCCCCAGGAAAAGCCCCCCATGTGGAGATGCCTCCCAGCACACTGTTGGAGGCCGTTTTATCCTCCGGGGGCAGCGGCTCATCCGCAACACGTCAGGAGGACCATCGCACGCCCCTCCTTCGGAGCAAGAAGCCTCCTCAACCCCGAGGAGGGAGGAGACCGGAGCACACAAACCGTTCTCGGGTGACGAGGCCCCTGAGGAGCGTCGGGGTAGCATACAAGCGCCCCCCAGCCCCTCGGGACACCGACAACTGGAACTCTCTCTCCGATTGCGAGACTTCGAGAGGCATTTCGTAGAGCAAGAGCGCGTTCTCCGTGCCTTGCAGAAGACCTCTCCTGTGGAGGACGAGATGCGATCCCCGTTCTCCGACTACATCCTGAAGGGAGAGATATCTCCCAGAATCTCACTTTCGACCTTCAAGTCGTACGACGGCCAGGGAGACCCGGCCGACCATTACGACAGCTTCGACGCCCTGATGACCTTACATGGGGCATTCGATGTGATCAAGCGCCGAGCGTTCATGACCACTCTGGTCCAGGGCTCCTAGGCTTGGTTCAGAGCCCTCACCCCCGGCAGCAACCACAAATTCAAGCAATTCGGGCGAGTATTCAAAGAAAGCTTCACCGGCAGCGGTCCACCCCGGTCAGTGGCGGGATTATTGTCCCTCAAATAGGAACAGGGGGAGAAGTTAAGGGCTTATATCAACCAATTTAAATCGGAATCCCTGCATATCCCCCGCTTGGATGTGGCATCTGCCATCACCGCCTTGACCGGGGGTACCTGCGACGAGAACCTACGGCGCGAGCTACTGCTTCATCCCCCTACCTCCCTTGCCGAGCTAATGACCTTGGCTCTGCGACATGCCGAGTGCGAAGAAGTACTCAGCGCCTGCCGAGGCACAACCGGCTCGGGTCCGGAGGGGGACAAGAAGAGATCATCCGAGCGAGGGACGGGACAAGGAAAGAGGCGGAACCAGGACGGAGATCGAAAAGAGCCATCTTGGAAGTACGAGCGGTATACCCCACTTACCGCCCCCGTCTACGAGATCTATGAAGACATCAAAGGCTCGGGTCTCCTCAACCAACCCGAGCCCATGAAGATCAAGCATCGGAATCACCGCAAGCACTGCCTATTCCATAGTGACCACGGGCATCACACCAGCGATTGCCATCAACTTCAAGATGAGATCGAGCGCCTCATCCGCCAGGGACACCTATCTCGGTATGTATCCGGGAAAAAGGAAGATCGAGGTGCCGCTGAAGACATTGATAATGCCCCCCATGGAGTCCACATCAACGTCATCACGGGCGGGACGGCATCATGCGGAGATAGCAGCCGAGGACGGAAGTGTCACACTGAGCGGGTGAGCCGAGCCTCTGCTGAGGCACCTGCGGCGCCGCCGGCTAGGGAACCACAGGCCCTGGTATTCTCTGACCAGGACCTGGAAGGGCTAACCACCCCGCACGACGACGCTCTCATTATATCGGCCATAATAAACCATTGTAACGTGGACAAAATTTTAGTCAACAATGGTAGTGCCCCTGATGTATTGTCCTATGAATGTTTCCTCAAAATGGGAGAGAATCCATCTAAACTCCGCCCAATCCGAACCCCTCTCTGTGGGTTCAATGGCCAGACTACTTATCCCAAGGGAGCACTGAGTCTGCCTGTTACTATCAGCACCCCACCCAAAACCATTACGGTTATGGTAGACTTCATCGTGATTAAGGGGATGACGGCATACAACGCCATCTTCGGCCGAGGCATTCTCAGCCGAATGAAAGTGGTGCCCTCTACCTTTCACCAAAAGATGAAGTTCCCGACCAAATATGGCATGGGGGAAGTTTGAGGTAACCAGGCATTGGCTAGACCGTGCTATATAGTCTCGGTTGATGCCACTAGGCTGGAAGGGAAGAATAAAGCGATAAAGGGAGCCGAGGAGGGACCTGCAACATCTGAGCCTGGCGGCGAGTTGCTAACGGTCTTCCTTAATGGTGACCCGACCCTAGGAATAAAGATTGGAGCTGAGATCCCACTTGAGGAACAAGAAAAATATAAGGATTTCCTTACGCAGTACATCCGAGTCTTTGCATGGTCTGATGAGCACCTTCCCGGGATCCCGGGAGACGTGGTGATGCACAAGCTCAACCTCGACCCAACAGCAAAGCCAGTACAACAGCGTAAGAGAAAGCACTCCCCACAGAAGAAAGCGGTCATCAAAGAGTAAATCATCAAGGGACAGAAGACTGGCCTCTTTCGTCTGATTCTATACCCTACATGGCTCGCCAACGTCGTCTTGGTACCAAAAGCTTCTGGGAAATGGTGGATGTGCGTGGACTTCACCGATCTCAACCAGGCTATCCCGAAGGACTGCTACCCGCTGCCGAGCATCGATCAACTGGTCGATTCAACCTCTAGCAATGAGTTACTCAGCGTCCTGGACGCCTACTCCGGCTACCATCAGATCAGGATGGACCCGAAGGACCTCGAGAAGACCGCCTTCATCACCGACTTCGGCGTACACTACTACACCCGGATGCCATTCGGGTTAAGGAACGCTGGAGCAACATATTAGAGACTGATCAACCGCATTTTCGAAGGGTAGCTCGGTCGGAACGTCGAGGCCTACATTGATGACATGCTCATCAAGACGCCCAAGGCCGAAGACCACCTCGCCGACTTAGCCGAGACCTTCGACACTCTCCTGAAGCACAACATGAAGCTGAACCCCGCCAAGTGTGCCTTTGGAGTCAGATCCGATAAGTTCCTAGGCTTCCTGGTCACTCAGCGTGGAATTGAGACCAACCCCGACAAGGCCCAGGCCATCCTGGACATGCGGCCACCCACCTACATCAAGGACGTCCAGCGTCTTACGGGGCGCATTGCTGCACTCAACCGTTTCCTGTCTCGGGCGGCTGAATGTTGCCTACCCTTCTTCAAATTGCTGAGGGGACCCAAAATGGCATCTGCTACGTTCGCCTGGGATGAGGAATGTCAGAAGGCATTCACTGAACTCAAGGAATTCTTGGCCTCGCCTCCAGTGCTGTCCAAACCAGTCCAAGGTGAAGCTCTACACCTCTACCTCTCGACAACCCCTTCTACTGTAAGCTCGGTCCTGGTCAGGAACGACGTAGGAGTTGAGAGACCCATTTACTATGCCAACAAGGTGCTTAATGAGGCCGAAAGAAGGTACCCCGCAACAGAGAAACTCATGCTAGTGTTGGTTACCTCGGCCAAGCACCTCCGACCCTACTTCCAAGGGCACCCCATCGTCATATTGACTGGCGAACCCCTAAAGAAGATTCTCTTTCACCCTGAAGCTTTGGGATGCCTTGTCAAGTGGGCCATCATGCTCGGGGCCTATGATATCTTGTATCTCCCTCGCTCGACTATTAAAGGACAGTGATGAGGACATCACTCGCGATTCCCTATGGCTTGGCACTTCCCTCCCACCCGGGAGCAGCTAGGAGGCCGTCCCTATTCCGGAGTGGATCTCAGTATCTTTACCTAGGTCACTGTGTGATTTTTCCCTATCATTATCATGTACTTTTGTCTTTTATTTGAGTCTTGTACCTAGGTTTTTTTTAATTAATTGTCCTTATTTGAGTCACATGAGTCTTTGTGCTTGTTAATGGGCCCTTGCCTCTGGGCTAGGCCCATGGGCGCACCCCCCTTCCCCTTGGCTTTTGTGTTAGTGTGTGAAGTTTCAAGGACCTATTTGTAAAAGGGATTTCCCTATAAATAGGGCCCCAACCCCTCCTCTTGTGGTTAATGAAGAATTATTGAAAGCTTGCATCCACTTGAGTCTAATTCTCTCTCTCACTCTAATTCTCTCTCTATAGTTCGAAATTTCCTCTCTCTCCTCACCCCTTGCCACATCACTTGCCACCTAGGCAAGTCTCTTCACCTCCCAAGACCCCATTACTTCACACCATTAATCACTCCATCTCCCCAAGCACCCTTTCCCCTTCCCAAGGCTTCCCCCCCCTTCCCCAAGCAACCTTCCACCTCCCAAGGGCCCTTTCCCCTCCCCAAGGAGTCTCTTCATCTCCCTAGGTCGACCATACCACCCCCCCTCCTCCCAAGTTCGCCCCTAGCCACCCCATTCCTCCTCCCCTCTTGCTAAGGCCGAACCCCACCTTCCTTCCCCATTGCTGCATCCACCCTCTCCACCACCCCCTCCCTCTGCAGACTTTGACCATTCCTCCCCTCCTCATCCCCCTACACACCACACAAGAGCCCCACAACTCCACTTGGCCGCACCACACCCACCTTCACTCACCCAAGAAGCCTTCTTCCTGTCATCCTAGTTTCAGCTTCGTGTGCAGGCCGACCTGCAGATCAACCTCCAGTTGCAGCGACGGCCACAGCTCCATCCTTGTGCTGCTGAGGGCGTATCCTACATCCCTGGAAAGAGCTCCACGTCATCTTCGAAGGCGAGGTGGTTTCACCTCATTCTGAGATCGGAGCTGCTGGCTAGGGCGATTCTCCCACAATCGCGCAGAGAGGACTCCATCCAACACCAGAACCGACAAGAACAGAGTGCCACGATCAACCAAGGCTGAACCAGGCTCGGGTTTCTTCATCAAAGTTCTGCTCCTCTCTGTCCCCTTTCAGGGTCAGGAAACGGATCACCATTTGGACACCGTGGGACAGAGTTACGAATTTTCTCCCTCGCACTATCCAGGTCAGTTTTCTCAGGCTGCATCGACCAGAGTTCACTCTTCCCAGGACCCAAGTCACCACCGACCTGGGATCGTCTCCCCACCACTTCCTGCTGTTAGCTACTTCAACCACGAAGACAACGCCGCTGGTTTCGTGCCATTCGGAGTTCGGGAGAGTTCACCACAGTGTCTGCAACCTACTGCTACAGAACAGGTCCGGCCAGAGACCACATTTGCTGCCTCGGTTCAGTCGCCGGTGTCGCCAGTCTCCGACTCCAGAGGCCGTCCAAAAAATTCAGACATCACCAGCATCAAGTCAGGAAACTCCAGGAGGTGGAATCTTCGAAATCGGAGTTCGGACTAGCTCGGGACGGCGGCAACAGCGGCTTCCCGTCCAGAATTCCAGCCGGCTGCATCAACTTCCTTAGTTCTCTTCTACCCGTTTCGGCCCATCCTCCCCTCCCCGCTTGGCTGGCTGAAAGCCCCACCCTGTGAGGTGGTAGTGTTTGGGTGTAAAGCTATTAATTCCCCACCCCGAGGCCACCCCTCCTGCGTGAGGAGTAGTGTTGTAATGATATTCTCGCAGACGTGAAGCTACACCGGCGCAGTGTGCGGGGAACACACTTCCCCGCTCGCCCTCGTCTCCGAGCGAAGTCGGCTTCCTCAAGCCGGCTAGGTAAGCCTCTAAAACTTTGCTCCGTCATTTCTGTTCATTTCATATCCGTTTCATTAGTCCGCTGGTCGGTGAGGAGGAGAGCTCGATCCCGGATCCACCTTTGCCGTGTGGTCACCGTGGTTAGTGAGTGAGTGTCCTAGTGCCCCAAGGCACCCCGGCCGCCCGTGATTGTGGGCCTTCAACCTTTGGGAGGGACGACTTAGCAAGTGCTGGTCCTCTAACCAGCTAGGGGCTAGACCCACTATCTTACTCGGCATCACCGAGTCACCTAGGGAATCGGGTGCGCGCGGTGTTCGGCGTTTTGTGCTTGATCTCTTACTTGTGTGTTCTTGCGAATTAGGTCCAAGGGTCTCATTTCATCTTGCTGCATTTAGTGTCACATCAAGTGGTATCAGAGCAAGTTTTAGACTTGTCTCTACAAGCCTAGGTCCCAGGACAATTGCATTTTCCTCATCAATACCTTGTGCATGTCCACCCGTAGGGGCACCCCATACCGACCCGATCCCACTACCTCCGATCCACCCATGGATCCCAATTTCCAAGGCAACCAAAACGACCCTAGGGGAACTCCCCCAACTGCTATAGAACGGATAGAGGCTGCCATTCTAGCCCTCACGGAGCGAATGAATGGTGTGGTCACTCGATTGGATAGGATTGAGGAAGCTAGGACCCCCCCTAGGAACACTCCCCAAAGGGCCCCACCACTCCGGGTTGAGCATGAAAGGGAGGACTTAGAGAATGACTATTACCCCGAGAATGAGAGGCCCCGCCCACATAGAGCTTTGGAGAGGCGACCAAGGGATGACCCGGATGACTACCTACTTAGGATGATCAAAGTTGACGCTCCTAACTTTGATGGGTCACATAACCCACATGTGTACCTAGAATGGGAGAGTGCTATGGACCAATACTTCGATTGGTACCCAATGACCGAAGAGAGGAAGGTTAGGCTAGCCAAAATGCACCTTACTAAATTGGCCAAGACCTATTGGATGAGTGTTGAAACTAGGAAGAGAATTAGGAGGGAAGAACCCATTCAAACATGGGAAGGCATGAAAGCCCAATTAAGGTTCAAATACCTTCCCCACTCCTACACCCAAACACTCTTAGATGAATGGCAATGCCTCACCCAAGAGGGAAAATCCGTGGTAGAGTACATAGAATTGTTTGACTCCTATCTTCTAAAATGTGGAGTACATGAGGAGTTAGCCGTCACCCTATCACGATTTAGGAATGGTCTCCATCCATACATCAAAAGGGAGTTAATTATGAGGGATGTGGATTCCCTTGAAATGGCTTATCAAATAGCTCGGGATACGGAGAGGTTCTTTAGGAATTCAAGGGTCACCCCTGCCCGTCCGGTTGAGCCTAGGAACATGGGTCCACGACCCAACCTTCCGCCCTTGTTGAAAACCCCTACTCCTAGTGGGGGTACCCCCACCCGGACCTACCCACAGTCAACCAACCCTCCTCCTACCAAAACCACTCCACCCAATCCCTATCCCCGAAGAGAGGAAATCTCCAAAGGGAAGGCCCCAGAGAATAGTTCGATTAAGTGTTTCCGGTGTCATGGTTATGGCCATATAGCCACCCAATGCCCCTCCAAGGGGATGTCCAATCTTGTCATGGAGAGCGTACCCACCACCTCCCAAGAAACTCATGAGAATGTGGAGGAGTACGAGGCTGCCAAAGGGTGGGAAGATGAGTACGAGGAGCAATTCATTGAAGAGGGTGTAGAAGATGACCACCAATCAGCCCACCTTGGGGTGATAAGATGCACTCTTACCCAACCCCAAGAGGAGGATTGGCGTAGGACCTCCATCTTCCATACTTTCATCAAAATTGGGAATCATGTTAGGAAGATCATCTTAGACAATGGGAGTTGTGTAAATGCCGTGTCCCCGGACACCGTCAAACTCCTTGGGCTTACCCCGACACCCCACCCCAAACCCTACCGTGTGTCATGGATCAACAACCACTCCCTCCCCGTCAGCACATGTTGTCTTATCCCCATCACCTTCTCATCCTACCAAGGGCAAATTTGGTGTGATATCATACCTATGGCCGTAGGAAGCATCCTACTTGGGAGACCTTGGATATACGATGTAGATGCTACTATCTATGGGAAGACGAACACATGCACCTTTGTGCACGAGGGGAAGGTCATCCGCCTCAACCCATCCCCACCCCGAAAGGAACCACCCACTAAGAGTATTCCTCCCATTCCCTCACCAAGCTCCAAGGGCCCGCCTTCACCCACACAATCAACCTCCCAAAACCCCATCCCCGAAGTTCCCACCGGGCCAATCAAAGGCCTCCACCTCATCACTAGAAAGGAGTTAGAAGAGGAAGTTGCCCAAGGAACCCCCGTGTGCGCTGTTGTCCTTTGTCTAGGAGAGTCAACACCCTCCAACCCCCATCCCGTGGAAGTATACCCACTCCTTGAAGAGTTCAAGGATGTGTTTCCCGATGAACTACCGGACCAACTACCTCCCATGAGGGATGTTCAGCATGCCATAGATTTTGTCCCGGGAGCCTCCCTTCCAAATCTACCACACTATCGCCTCAACCCCACCGAACATGCTGAGTTAAGGAGGCAAGTAGAAGAGCTTGTTAGAAAAGGCTTTCTCAGGCTTAGCAAAAGCCCCTGCGCCGTCCCCGCTCTTCTCACACCAAAGAAAGATGGGACATGGCGAATGTGTGTCGATAGTAGGGCCATCAACAAGATCACCGTCAAATATAGGTTCCCTATACCTAGACTTGACGATATGCTTGACATGCTTGCGGGAGCCACCATTTTTTCCAAGATAGATCTCAAAAGTGGCTACCACCAAGTGAGGATAAGGCCCGGGGATGAATGGAAAACAGCCTTTAAGACCAAAGATGGACTCTATGAATGGCTGGTGATGCCTTTTGGGCTTTCCAATGCCCCAAGCACATTTATGCGCCTCATGACCGAGGCCCTCAGGCCCTACATTGGGGTTTTCCTTGTAGTCTATTTCGATGACATCCTCATCTACAGCCAGTCCAAGGAAGCCCACCTCAACCACATCAGGCAGGTCTGCACCACCCTTAGGAAGGAAAGCCTCTTTGCCAACCTAGGAAAATGTCATTTCATGACAGATTCCATTACCTTCCTTGGGTATGTTGTCTCCACCAAAGGTGTATCTATGGACCCCGAAAAGGTCCAAGCCATCATTGACTGGCCGGAGCCCCGCACTCTCCATGAAGTCCGGAGCTTCCATGGCTTAGCCACTTTCTACCGAAGGTTCATCCGTGGGTTTAGCACCATCACAGCCCCAATCACAGATTGCCTCAAAAAGGGAACCTTTGTGTGGACTAAGTCAGCTACTAAGGCCTTCCAGGAACTCAAAGATAGAATGACCCAAGCCCCGGTTTTATGCCTCCCGGACTTCTCCAAAGTCTTTGAAGTAACTTGTGATGCTTCTGGGGTAGGAATTGGTGGGATCCTCAGCCAAGAGGGACATCCCGTGGCTTACTTTAGCGAGAAGTTGTGTGATGCCAGGCTCAAATATACAACCTATGACAAAGAATTCTATGCGGTGGTGCAATCCCTCCGCCATTGGAGGCACTACCTCCTACCCAAAGAATTTGTCATATTCTCTGACCATGAGGCTCTAAAATACCTCAACTCTCAACAGAAATTGAATGCTCGACATGCTAGATGGGTTGAGTACATCCAGGCCTACACATTTGTGATCAAACATAAGGCCGGGAGTGAGAACCGCGCTGCGGATGCTCTTAGCAGGAGGGTCTCCCTATTGGCCACCGTCCGAGTAGAAGTCATAGGCTTCGATCGGATGAGGGAAGAATACCCGACTTGTCCCGAATTTGGGCCCATTCACACCCACCTAACCACCCACTCCTCCCAAGAACACCATGGCTTTATCATAGAGGATGGGTTCCTCTTCAAAGGGCATCGGCTTTGCATCCCTAGGACTTCGCTAAGGGATTTATTGGTTTGGGAGTTACATGCTGGGGGCCTAGCTGGACATTTTGGGGTACACAAGACTATTGGCCTGGTTGAGGGGCAGTTCTATTGGCCCAGCCTCAAGAGGGATGTGGCCAAGATTGTGGGGCAATGCCGCACATGTGCGACTGCCAAACAAGTCAAACAAAACACTGGCCTATACACCCCTCTACCCGTTCCCGATCGGCCATGGCAGGACCTAAGTATGGACTTCGTGTTAGGGCTACCCCGAACCCAGAGGAAGCATGACTCCATCTTTGTGGTCGTGGACAGATTCTCAAAAATGGCCCATTTCATCCCCTGTTCAAAAACCTCTGATGCTTCCCACGTGGCCCGTCTATTCTTTGATGAGGTGGTTCGTCTCCATGGCCTACCCAAGACCATCATCTCTGACAGGGACGTCAAATTCACTAGTTATTTCTGGAAAACCCTTTGGCACCTAATGGGGACCTTGCTTAAATTTTCCACAGCCTATCACCCCCAAACTGATGGCCAAACGGAGGTCGTCAATCGGAGTCTGGGGAATCTTCTTAGATGTCTTGTTAAGGACCGTCCTGGAAATTGGGATCTCATTCTGCCCCAAGCCGAGTTTGCATACAATAATTCCACCAGTAGGTCCATAGGCATGAGTCCCTTTGAAGCTGTGCATGGTTACAAACCTAGGAAGCCTACTGATCTCATTCCCCTACCCCCTCACGCTAGGGTGTCTATCACTGCTGAGTCATTTGCCCAACACCTTAGAGAGTTGCATGAGGAAATTCGCAAGAACATCAACAAGAGCAATGAGATCTACAAAAGATCAGCTGATTCCCACCGTCGCCACCAGGAGTTCCAGATAGGTGATTTTGTGATGGTGAGAACGGAGAGGTTGTTCCCTGGGAATGCCTCAAAGTTGA
Organism: Amorphophallus konjac; assembly: GCA_022559845.1. Lineage (NCBI taxonomy): Eukaryota > Viridiplantae > Streptophyta > Magnoliopsida > Alismatales > Araceae > Amorphophallus > Amorphophallus konjac. The sequence continues at coordinate 60,414 of JAHNEJ010003389.1, read as the reverse complement.
GACCACGTGGGGCTGGCCCCTTCCAGGTGCTGAGACGACTTGGCACCAATGCTTATGTATTGGACCTTCCCGAAGAATATGGAGTAAGCCCCACATTCAATGTGGCGGACCTGGTGCCCTACAGGGGCCCCGCGGTGACACCTAGTGAGGATATCCGGCCAGACCCATCCTTTGAGAGTACCCCCACACCACAGAGAGCTCCACCCGACTTGAGGAACCAGCGTGATAAAGTGGAGCGGATATTAGATGAACAGGTCACCAACACAAGGAGCAAGGCTTATGAGCGCTATCTAGTCCGGTGGAAGGGACGACCACCCTCGGACGACGCCTGGGTAAGCAGGGAAGATCTCCAGCAGCTAGATCCTGACCTGTTGGAGCGGTACCACAGCAGGGAGGGCCTCTACTCGACAGAGTCGAGCTTTTTCCAGCCCGGGGAAATTGATGAGGACATCACTCGCGATTCCCTATGGCTTGGCACTTCCCTCCCACCCGGGAGCAGCTAGGAGGCCGTCCCTATTCCGGAGTGGATCTCAGTATCTTTACCTAGGTCACTGTGTGATTTTTCCCTATCATTATCATGTACTTTTGTCTTTTATTTGAGTCTTGTACCTATGTTTTTTTTAATTAATTGTCCTTAGTTGAGTCACATGAGTCTTTGTGCTTGTTAATGGGCCCTTGCCTCTGGGCTAGGCCCATGGGCGCACCCCCCTTCCCCTTGGCTTTTGTGTTAGTGTGTGAAGTGTCAAGGACCTATTTGTAAAAGGGATTTCCCTATAAATAGGGCCCCAACCCCTCCTCTTGTGGTTAATGAAGAATTATTGAAAGCTTGCATCCACTTGAGTCTAATTCTCTCTCTCACTCTAATTCTCTCTCTATAGTTCGAAATTTCCTCTCTCTCCTCACCCCTTGCCACATCACTTGCCACCTAGGCAAGTCTCTTCACCTCCCAAGACCCCATTACTTCACACCATTAATCACTCCATCTCCCCAAGCACCCTTTCCCCTTCCCAAGGCTTCCCCCCCCTTCCCCAAGCAACCTTCCACCTCCCAAGGGCCCTTTCCCCTCCCCAAGGAGTCTCTTCATCTCCCTAGGTCGACCATACCACCCCCCCCTCCTCCCAAGTTCGCCCCTAGCCACCCCATTCCTCCTCCCCTCTTGCTAAGGCCGAACCCCACCTTCCTTCCCCATTGCTGCATCCACCCTCTCCACCACCCCCTCCCTCTGCAGACTTTGACCATTCCTCCCCTCCTCATCCCCCTACACACCACACAAGAGCCCCACAACTCCACTTGGCCGCACCACACCCACCTTCACTCACCCAAGAAGCCTTCTTCCTGTCATCCTAGTTTCAGCTTCGTGTGCAGGCCGACCTGCAGATCAACCTCCAGTTTCAGCGACGGCCACAGCTCCATCCTTGTGCTGCTGAGGGCGTATCCTACATCCCTGGAAAGAGCTCCACGTCAGCTTCGAAGGCGAGGTGGTTTCACCTCATTCTGAGATCGGAGCTGCTGGCTAGGGCGATTCTCCCACAATCGCGCAGAGAGGACTCCATCCAACACCAGAACCGACAAGAACAGGGTGCCACGATCAACCAAGGCTGAACCAGGCTCGGGTTTTTTCATCAAAGTTCTGCTCCTCTCTGTCCCCTTTCAGGGTCAGGAAACGGATCACCATTTGGACACCGTGGGACAGAGTTACGAATTTTCTCCCTCGCACTATCCAGGTCAGTTTTCTCAGGCTGCATCGACCAGAGTTCACTCTTCCCAGGACCCAAGTCACCACCGACCTGGGATCATCTCCCCACCACTTCCTGCTGTTAGCTACTTCAACCACGAAGACAACGCCGCTGGTTTCGTGCCATTCGGAGTTCGGGAGAGTTCACCACAGTGTCTGCAACCTACTGCTACAGAACAGGTCCGGCCAGAGACCACATTTGCTGCCTCGGTTCAGTCACCGGTGTCGCCAGTCTCCGACTCCAGAGGCCGTCCAAAAAAAATTCAGACATCACCAGCATCAAGTCAGGAAACTCCAGGAGGTGGAATCTTCGAAATCGGAGTTCGGACTAGCTCGGGACGGCGGCAACAACGGCTTCCCATCCAGAATTCCAGCCGGCTGCATCAACTTCCTTAGTTCTCTTCTACCCGTTTCGGCCCATCCTCCCCTCCCCGCTTGGCTGGCTGAAAGCCCCACCCTGTGAGGTGGTAGTGTTTGGGTGTAAAGCTATTAATTCCCCACCCCGAGGCCACCCCTCCTGCGTGAGGAGTAGTGTTGTAATGATATTCTCGCAGACGTGAAGCTACACCGGCGCAGTGTGCGGGGAACACACTTCCACGCTCGCCCTCGTCTCCGAGCGAAGTCGGCTTCCTCAAGCCGGCTAGGTAAGCCTCTAAAACTTTGCTCCGTCATTTCTGTTCATTTCATATCCGTTTCATTAGTCCGCTGGTCGGTGAGGAGGAGAGCTCGATCCCGGATCCACCTTTGCCGTGTGGTCACCGTGGTTAGTGAGTGAGTGTCCTAGTGCCCCAAGGCACCCCGGCTGCCCGTGATTGTGGGCCTTCAACCTTTGGGAGGGACGACTTAGCAAGTGCTGGTCCTCTAACCAGCTAGGGGCTAGACCCACTATCTTACTCGGCATCACCGAGTCACCTAGGGAATCGGGTGCGCGCGGTGTTCGGCGTTTTGTGCTTGATCTCTTACTTGTGTGTTCTTGCGAATTAGGTCCAAGGGTCTCATTTAATCTTGCTGCATTTAGTGTCACATCAGACAGGCTCTCACAGACTTCATCATCGAAAGCACGGTCCCAATTGAAGAGGCACTTCCACCAGTAGCCGGGCCTACCTGGGATCTGTTCGTCGATGGATCCTCCAATTCAACAGGAAGCGGCGCCGGCATTCTCCTCAAGTCCCCCGAAGGAGCGGAGCTAGGGTACGCCTTGAAGTTCAACTTCCAGGCGTCCAACAACGCCTCCGAGTATGAAGCCGTTATCTTGGGAGCCAGGATGGTTCGGAGACTGGGGGCCGAACGAGTCAAGATCCACACTGACTCCCAATTGGTCGCTAGCCAAGTCAACGGTGAATACGAAGCTCGGGAAGGACAAATGGTCAAGTACCTCCAAGCGATAAAGAGGATGGCCCAACTTTTCGAGAGCTTTGAGGTAGTCCGAATAGCCCGGGAGAAAAACTCCCAAGCGAACACCCTCTCTCGACTGGCCTCCTTGCCCGACCTCGCTAGTACACGATCGGTCTTCCTCGAAGAGCTCGGGCAACCGAGCATCGAATCCGAGCTTATGACTATTGACTCGGCACCCTCGAGCGACTGGCGAACCCCCTACATATCCTGGCTTTGGGATTCTCAAGAGCCCACCGATCCTCGGGAGGCTCGAAAGCTCAAGTACCAAGCTCGGCGTTTCGTCATGCTAGATGGTACCTTGTACCGAAGATCCTTCTCCGGTCCCCTCCTCAAGTGTATCAGCACCGACGAAGCCAGCCGAGCGATTCAGGAAGTACACGAAGGCATCTGCGGAGTGCACCAAAGAAGAAGATCGCTCCCCAGGATCCTGCTACGGTAGGGTTATTGGTAGCCCACTCTCCAGCGCGACTGCTCGACCTACGTACAGAAGTGTGATCGATGTCAGCGCTTCGACCACCTGATTCATCAGCCCGCTATGGAGCTCATCACCCTTACCGAGCCGTACCCTTTTGCTCGGTGGGGGATCGACATTCTGGGGCCGTTCCCTACGGCCCAAGCTCAGAAGACGTTCATCATCGTCGCCATCGACTATTTCACCAAATGGATCGAGGTCGAAGCCACCACCAGGATCACCGAATCAGTCGTATGGAGTTTTGTTTGGAAATCGATCATCTGTCGCTATGGTGTCCCCCGAGTGATTGTGAGCGATAAAGGTCGGCAGTTTGATTCTCATCATTTCAGAGACAGATGTGTCGACCTAAACATTCGCAACCACTTCACTTCGGTAGCCCACCCTCAGGCTAACGGACTGGTCGAGAATGCCAATAAGACTATCTTAAAAGGCATCAAAACTAGGCTCGGCATAGCCAAGGGAAGTTGGCTCGAGGAATTGCCGAGCGTACTATGGTCGCACCGAACTACTCCGAGAATTGCCAAGCGTACTACTAGTCGCGCACAAGATCTACAGGAAATCAGCGCTTTCTTCAAACGACTGCGGATACGGCAATCAAATCACGCCAAGAGCAGTAAGAAACAGTCAATTCAGCATTCAATGCTGTCACTATTAGAGTTTCAAAAAAAGCCGCACCCGGCGACATATGAAAAATGAAAAAGAAAAGAGCTATTACATCAGGCCTCGGGCCCATCTCCAAGCTATGTAGATAAGGCTTCTTCGGCACCAGATGATATGCCCCCAATGTTCTCAACGACGGCCGACCCAGACACTGAACCCACCTGTGTGGGAACTGTCTCGATCGTGTGCCCTCCCGAGGATGCTGGAGTTGGCGGTCACTCGGACAGAACCGAATCCACCTCTTCGCTCGACGTATAGTGGGAAGAGTCAGTGGAGCCCCACTCCGAGTCAAAGCACTGACCGGAAGGAAAATCAAGCGAAGATGACTGGGCCTTTGCCTCCAGAACGGCCCGATCGTAGCCCTGGGAGAAGCCCATCCGGAGTCCCCGTCGGTAGCCCGACTCGTAATAAGAAAAGGCCACCTACTGGAGAGCTACCTGGTAAGCCTCCGAGCACGTATGTTGCTTGAGCGCTTCCTTCCCAGCCAGCTCCACCTTCCTCTCGAGCTCAGCTATCTGCTGCTCGGACTCAGACAACCTTCTCTCGGCCTCAGACAGCCTTCGCTCTGCCTCGATCCGTGAATCCTCGACCGCTCGAACTTGGTCCTCGAGCCCTTCTCGCTCGTCCCTCCATTGGTCGTCTCGCTCGACCTGGTTTCTGCGCTCCGACTCCAGGAGCTCACTCTTCTGGTCGACCATGCGACGAGCCTGGGCCAGCTGCTCTGACAAAGACCAAGCCTCCGCTTGGCTCGACTATGCCAACGCACGGAGCAGAGCGATCTCTCGACAAAGGTCTTCAAGATCGAGGGTCAGACGCTGGACTTTCCGATCAAGCGCGCCACGGGCCCACGAAAGAGTCTCCCGCTCGGACTCCACCCGAGCGTATGCGTCCACAGCTTCAGCTCCCAGCTGGGCCAGAATCAGCCCTCCCTCCATAATCTGCTCCAACAGCGAAGAGGGGGGACCCTTCCGGACTTTTTCCTGCAAGTCTCGAGAAGCCAAAGAATGACACGCCTAGTACAGAGAAGCCCGGACACTGAAGGTGCTGGTAGAAGGAAGGGAAGCTCTCACCACAGTGGCCGGGATCGGGGCATCTCCCTCGATCAATCCCGTCCTAGGGGCCCCACCGGTAGGCTCAACGTGAGCACCCCCACTGCGTACCTCCCCAGTTTAGGTCAGCTGTGATCGAGTCGCCTCCTCCTGCGACCCTCCAGCCTCGACCTGCTTGGGACAGACCCCCTCATTTGACGTCCCCTCCGCCACGCTCGGTGCCTCAACATCAGCAGTTATCCCTCCGTCATCGGCCCCCTCTTGCTCAGTAGAGGGGAGAGCCGACAGGGAATCTCCTCCGGACGCACGGACGACCTCCTCCTTCCTCGCCCGTTTCTTCTCAGCAGACTGAGCCTGCATCGAAGACCATAGTAGCTTGGCCACGGGATCCTTGCGCTTGATCCCCTGGCACTCAGAGGCGTCATCTTGAGCCGCCCGCTTGCCCTTATCCCGGGCACGAGATGAACCCTCTGGAACGTGAAGGTCATCCGAGGCTAGCGTCTCATCCAAGACGACGACCTCCAACTCAGACGAAGGTGCCTCCTCCTCAACCGCTCTCCTCGTGTCTGAACCACATAAAGCAGACTAAGAGAGCGAAAATCCCAACTCTGCAAGAAGGAAGACCAAGTTCCTGAACCCCTTACCTATCGGCAACAGCACTCGAGCGAGGTAGCCCTCAATGTTGGAAGAAGTCACCAAATCAGCAGTCTCCCGACGACTCCGCTGAAGGATAGTAGCCTCCTCTTCCACCTCCGGAGAGAACACAGTCTGCTTCGGAGGAATGTTCGGGTGAAAATTGGGCGCCGTCGAGAAATTCCAGGCTACGCCGACCGCCAACGGGCCCTCCCAGAAATATTGGGTCTTCCACCCTTTGTGAGAAGAATCCTTCCCAGAGAGGGACAAGCAGCTCCTCCCCCGCCTCGCCCCGCATGAGCATGCTCCTTCAATTCAAAGAAGTAATGGAAAAGATCCTGCGAGGCACAGACCCCACACTGGCCGCAAAGGGAAATGAAGGAGAAGATGAAGGTATAGGAGTTGGAGACCAGCTGGACCAGAGCCAGCCGGTAGAACCAAAGCAACTCGGCGACAAAAGGATGAAGGGGCAGACGAAAGCCACACTTCCAAGCCAGAATAAAAGAGCAAAAGAGGCCAGAATGGGTGTACAGATTAGACTCATGAGGATCAGGCGCCAGGAACTGGAATCGCCAAGGTAACCCGTAGCGACTCTCCAGCCGCTTCACCTCCGCCTCCCCTAGCTCGCTGCAGGATGGCTCCGGCGGCGTCAAGAAAACTCTAGGGGTCCGTACTGTAGTGCCACAGAATTTATATAAATAATTTTTGAATTACAAAAAAAATTTTCTGGAATTTATAAAGACCTAAATATATTAATAAAGAGATTATTGAAGTAATAAGACCTTATAAAGCCCAATTGGATGGAACTAATTAACCTAGTCTATCTAATTATTATCCAAAAGGTTTAAGGACCAAGCCCATTAAGTTTGGCCCACATTCTAGAAGGTAATTAGCTTATTCACGTATTTTAAAGATAAATACTATTTTTATAAAATAATTATATGGATAGTTATCAAAAGAGTTTTATTAAAATGAAACTCTATACACGTTGAGTGTAGCGGTCTATCGGGCGACCGCCACAACCATGTGACGCACCTATTGACGACCGTTACATCCTGTAGTTCCGTGGAGTGAAAAACAAGCCAAAAGATTGGATTTTTGCAAACTTATCTCTGAGGGATCGAGATAGGAAGACTAATAGAGGTGTTAAGGACTCTTAGAAGTTGATCTAAGCTTTAACAAAGACTCTAAAATTGATCTAATCTTCAACCCCTAACCAAAACCCTATGATGCGGGACGGACACGGGAGGCGACTCTACGTGGGGTGGACCTCAGACTCTAGATGTGGACGCGACCAGCAACACACACCAGGGAAACACTAAGCCCGACACTACGAGCTCCTAGTGGTGAAACGTCGCTAACAGAAGTGGAAGCTCACTCATCGTCCCAAGCGAGGGAAAGCGCGAACCGTGCGCGGTTAAGGAACCGGCGGAGGTCAAGGGTAGTCCGACTCAACTTTCAGACTCGGATCGAGTCGCGGGACGGGTTACTCTCACTCTCACAGTGGTGACATGGACACACAGGCTAGTACCTACACGCTCGGCAGCGGCCTAAGACCGTATACTAGCTAAGCAATGTAACGCCAAGGACTTAAGACCTTTACCTCCACGCAGCCGGCGTGGCGAAGACACCCCGGCTGACTTACGGGCCCCCGGTTAACATAATTCACAGCGGTACAAAGAGATTCAACCCACTCCACGCAGGGAGGTAAAAGGTCACATGTGGGCCCCGGGGATCACGCAAATCAGGTTGACGGGCAGCATCTTGATGTCATCTCGACGCGCCGAACTCCGCGTTCTCGTGCTTTCCGGACGGCACAATCAATGGGCTGTGGCGCCCACACACTGTCCTGTCCTCCGGGTCTGGCGGGGTGGGTCCCACTGTAATGGGGACCCCTGGCAACACGCTTCCCTAGATGGCGGTCAGCCGGCGACACTCACGGGAGGCCGGGTGCCCCGGTTCCTAAGTGGGGAGGATGCTGTCCACGAGCTGATGTTACTGTTTCAACAGCGCGCGCTCTGGCGAAAACGGCCGCTGCGATCAGCCCAGTCGCCGGAATGCGACGAAACCAGTGCCGTTGGAAAGAGGATTCGAAATCCTTCAATATACGGCCAGTGGACTCGTCTGAACCTGCGTGGACCTGGGCTTTAACTATTTTTCAATTCTCTGCTCCACAGCTCCCGAAATCTCAGATCAGCATATCAGTTTCTTGTAAATGGCCGTTGACCACCTACGTACAATTGGATTCAGACTTCGAGCTCGTCTTAGAAGTTTTAGGGAATCAAACCACGGAACGGGGACTATTTTTAGAATTTGATTTTGAGGTGGCTGCGATTTGTTATGATTTTTGGGGTGACTGGTGGTCGGATCTGGGAACAGGTGGACAGAACTGTAGATGGGTCTGAGAACGATTTTTAGAAAATATGAGATGGGCGAATGAAAAAATGAGAAAAATTGTGGATGAAGGGGTGGATAGATGGAACCCCCAGTTAAATTGGGAGAACTAATAAAAATCAAAAGGTGAATCTAAGACATGAAACTCAGGATGGAGGTGAACCTGGACAGAACTCTGGCAGAACCAAAATGGAAGAGTGGACAAAAATCAAAAAAATAGGAAACGTGATCTGAATGCTGGCCTGATTTTTGTGGGTGGAGAGGAACATCCCAGGAACAACTCCTCCAAATTTGGTAGCCAAATGAGCTCGGGGAAGACCTGTGAATTTTGAACAAGCTGCTATGGTACTGCGCAGGCAGAACTCCGTTGATGGCGATGGCGGTGCGGTGGCGGCTCGTGGCGGCGGCGGCGATCGTCGGAACCGATACACGAGGCGTCACACCTCAGAATGGAAGCCTTCACAGCATCCAAGGGGGAGAGGGAGGAGAGAGGAGGGGGGCGCACCAGCCCTTGCTCTTGGAATTTGTTTGATTCAAATGGCATTAATTCTTCCAAAATGGAAAATACAAGCTTAAATAGGTTACATCTCACATCCATCCACAACCGTAGGATCTAGGGGTGGGAGATGAAGGGCTGGGATGGCATGTGACACACACACACAAAAATAAATAAAAAATAAGGGGAGGGGGGCGGCCCTTGGACCAAGGAGAGTGGGCTTGACTTGGTAGGTGGGGTGGGTGGCCACAATGTGGACTTTCCAAGCCACTTGTCCCCCACTTGGCCCACCCTTCTAGAAGTCTCCATGTGGAAGGTTGACTGACCCCACATGGGACCCTAGGCTGAGGTGGCTCAATGGGATGGGGCCTGGGGGGCCCGTGGGGCCCACGGGTCCAAATTGCACATAAGCCCCTCTTACAATCAAAATAGCAAACCGAATACAACAAAATAAACACAAATTACACACATAAAGTCTAACTAAATATGATAAATGGGGAGGCTCAAGGCGGAGTCTCCAGGCTGTCTCCGAGCCAGATGGACGCTGAGGTGGCTCGAGTCGTGCTCCGTGTGCAGTACCGGTGGCTCGGCGTATCACGCCGCTCAACTGCTCGGGTGTCCGCACCAATTCTCCCCAGGTGGGAGAAACTTGACCCTGTCGAGTAAGGGTCTGCATCGCTCCTGTATCGCTCTAGAAGGTCCGGATCGATCCGCTGCAACTCGCCATGTGTGATCCATGTGTCCTCAGTAGCGGGCCGTACTCTCCATCGCACTAGGTAGCGCGGGTAAGATCCACTCCTAGTAACTGTCACTTGCTCGTCCAGTATACGATCTATATGCTCACGATGCCGTGAAAAAGGGGCTGGAGGTAGAAGTGGACACTCAGGTGTGGGATCACTCTCAAGGGGAGGAGATGGCTCAAAAGGCTCACTAGAGATCACCGCTGGGTCTCTATATGCAACAAGAACCGATACATTGAAGGTAGAGCTTATACCATATTCCTCGGGCAGGTCCACAACATACGCATTGGATCCAACGCGTTTCAACACTCTAAAGGGACCGGCTCCGCGAGCTTGCAACTTATTAACGGTTCCAGAGGGAAACTGTTCAGGTCTTACCCTGATCATGACGTATTCACCCTCGTGGAACTCTCGGTGGTGTCGGTGGACATCGGCTAACTCCTTGTAGCGTGCATTGCAGGCCTCAATGTGACGACGGATGTCGTCATGCAAACTCCTAACATGCCTAGCAAACGACTCGGCCGACTCCGACACTCTAGCATGGATAGGCATGGGGACAAGGTCAACGGGTTTCCTAGGCCTATGACCTGTGACAATCTCAAATGGACTCATGCCGGTAGACCTATTCACCGAATCATTGTATGCAAACTCAGCCATGGGTAAAATGAGATCCCAATCCCCAATGCGGTCCCTGACTAGACACCTCAAAAGATCTCCCAGACTCTTATTGACTACCTCGGTCTGGCCATCTGTCTAGGGATGATATGCAGTAGAAAACTTGAGGTGAGTACCCATCATATGCCATAGTGTCTTCCAAAAATAGGAAGTGAATCTAACATCACGGTCAGACACTATAGTGCGAGGCAACCCGAACTTGCACACCACATGCATAAGGAAAAGGCGGGATACCCTCGAAGCATCCGAAGTCTTCGAGCAAGGAATAAAGAGGGCCATCTTCGAGAAATGGTCAACCACCACATAGACCGAATCATGCTTCCTAGAGGTACGTGGCAATCCCAAAACAAAGTCCATGCTGACATCCTGCCACAGGGCATCAGGCACGGGGAGAGGCGTATAAAGGCCCGAGCTTTGCATCTTCATCTTGGCCGTAGCACATGTACGGTACTGAGCCACGATGTTAGCAACATCGCGCTTCAAGCTCGGCCAATAAAATCGATGCTCTACTGCCTCGATAGTCTTGTTCCGACCAAAGTGGCCAGCTAGACCTCCCGCATGTAGTTACCATACTAAGAAATCTCGAACCAAAGTTTGGGGAACACATAGCCTGCTACCTCGAAAGAGGTAACCCTCCTGAAGCACATACTCATCAAGCTCTCTTGAGGGTCCGGCCTGGAGGGTGGTAAAAATCTGACTGAAGTCAGGACAATCAACATAGGCCTCCTTTATCTTCTCTAACCCTATGACCTCGGCACTCATGGTGGTAAGCAAACATGCTCGCCGACTCAAGGCATCAGCCACCTTGTTCTCCACTCCAGCCTTATGTTTCAGCACAAAGGTGAACTGTTGGAGATACTCGACCCAACGACTATGACGCGAGTTAAGCTTCTTTTACGAATGGAGGTACCTCAATGCCTCATGGTCGGAGTATAGGACAAACTCCTGATGTAAAAGATAGTGCCTCCAATGCCTAAGAGCCTGAACAACTGCGTAGAATTCTTTATCATACGTGGAATATCGCAGTTTCGTGTCATTCAGCTTCTCGCTGATATATGCGATCGGGTGGGACTCCTGACTTAAAACTCCTCCAATCCTAACACCCGACGCATCACAAGAGACCTCGAACACCTTCGAGAAATCAGGCAATCGAAGGATAGGTGTCTGGGTCATGCGCTCCTTGATGTCCTTGAAGGCGGCAGATGCGGCCTTCGTCCATACAAATGTGCCCTTCCGGATGCAATCCGTGATCGGGGCGGTGACGGAGCTAAATCCGCGGATGAAGCGACGGTAGAACGTCGCAAGGCCATGAAAGCTGCGGACATCATGAACCGTACAGGGTTCCGGCCACTCAACAATGGCCCGGACCTTCTCCGGATCGGCGGAGATCCCAGTACTAGACACGATAAAACCCAAGAAGGTAAGCTGAGGTGTCATGAAGGCACACTTCTGTGGGTTCGCAAACAGCTGCTCTCGCCAAAAAAGTAGACAGACCTGCCCAAGGTGGTCTAAGTGGTCCCCTGTGGTGCGACTATAGATAAGGATATCATCAAAATACACCACTACAAAGACTCCAATGAAAGGTTGAAGGACCTGAGTCATGAGCCGCATGAAAGTGCTAGGGACATTGGTCAACCCAAAAGGCATGACCAACCACTCATATAGACCATCCTTGGTCTTAAATGCGGTCTTCCACTCATCACCTGGCCTAATCCTCACCTGATGGTAGCCACTCTTAAGATCAATCTTCGAAAAGATAGTGGCACCTGCCATCATGTCTAGCATGTCATCAAGGCGGGGAATAGAGAACCTGTACTTCACGGTGATTTTGTTGATGGCACGACTATCAATGCACATTCTCCACATGCCATCCTTCTTCGGGGTGAGTAATGCGGGCATAGCACATGGACTCATGCTGTCCCGAACAGACCCTCTCTGCACTAACTCATCGACCTGCCGTTTAAGCTCAGCATGCTCCGTGGGACTCATGCGATAATGAGGAAGGTTGGGCAAAGAAGAGCCCGGAACAAGGTCGATGGCATGTTGAATATCCAGCATGGGTGGGAGTCCCTTGGGAAGCTCGTCAGGGAATACATCAGCATACTCCTGCAGAATGGGAACAACCTCGGGTGGGAGCTCACCCTCGGAGTCCCGCTCCACCGCTCGGACCGTAATGGCAAACACCGGACAGCCCTGACTAAGCTCCTACTCCATTTCCCGGGAGCTAATCATCATCAATCTCCTCGTCGAGGGCTCTCCTGGGCCAGAGGTAACGGTCATAGCCCGAGCTGGGGATGGGGTACTAGGCCCGGGAACAGAAGGCTTCGGAGTACTAGGGCCAGTAGGACCCCTGACTGATGGGCTCCTGGGCCGAACGGGTTGGAGGGTGACCCGCTGGCCAGCGTGGTCGAAGGTACAGGTGTTCGACCGGCCATGGAGCGTGGCATCCCGGTGAAATAACCACGGCCTACCAAGAATGATACTGCCCACTTCCATGGGGAGAACATCACTCCATATCTCGTCACGGTAGGAGTGGAGCTGCAGCGGGACCAAGCATCGCAGCCTGACCGAAATGGAAGTGGTATCCACCCATGATACCTGATAGGGACAAGGATGGTCTACGTGTGTGAGACCAAGATGGGCAACAGCGTTCATGGAGATTGCATTGATACAACTCCCGCTATCGATGACCACCTTGCAAATTTACTTTCTCAACCTACAGAATACATGAAGAATAGTAGTCCGACGCCAGTCATCACTGACCTGCGGCTGGGTGAGGATACATCTGACGACCCCCACGTGGGTATCATCCGAATGCTGGGCATCCTGGGCCTCACCTCCCATCTCATAGTTCTCGTCAGCTAGCTCTTCATCTGCCTCATAGCTGACTAACTCGAGCCCCGTAGGGGTGGTATCCTCGGCCTGTGTGTCCCCAATGTGAAGAGATGGGCGGGTGGGACACTGGTTGGTGAAATGGCCAAACCCATTACAGCGATAACACTGCTGTCGTGATCCACAAGGCTCCCCAATCATAGGTCCTTTACCTTTATCTTCCCGACGGATAGGAGGTGTAGGCAACAAAGGACGTGCAGGAGGCACGGGTGCCGGTGGACGGGCTATAGGTGGGGCCGTAAGATGCTGGGGACGAGGAAGGTCCCTCGGGGGTGGAGGACGGGGCCTAGGAGCAAACGGCTCGGGACGAGCGGGCTCCTGAGGTCGAGCCATGGGGGCCCTCGGATACGTGCCAGAAGAGCCACGGGGCTCGACACTACGAAGGGGAAAAGAGCCCAACCGGTGGGGTGACTCGAACTCGGCCTCAAACTGCTCCAATTCGAGAGCAATCTGATACGCCTGCTCCAAAGTGGTCGCATTGCGGCGGAAGAGTTCATATTGATAATTGGGCTGCAGACCTCTCCGAAAGTGGGATATCGTCATGGTGCTCTCTTCCGTGACCCCGCACCGCAGGTAATACTCATCAAACTCGGCGGTGTACTCGGTCACGGATCGGTTCCCTTGGGAGATGCTTTGCCACTTGTCTATAAGACGTTGGCGATATGAGGCGGGAAGGTATTTCTCCCTCAATTTGATTTTCATATCATCCCAAGTACCGATTTGGGGTTGACGTCGCTGGTTGAGCAGGCACTCCACATTGATCCAATAAGTTTGGGCCTGCCCTTGCAGCTTCATCTTCGCATATCGGACTCTTCGGTGGTCCGTCATCTCAAACCACTCGAAGTACCGGTCCATGCCAGCCTCCCAATCTAAATACACCCTAGGGTCCAAAGACCCGCTAAAAGTGGGAGGGTCCGCACGCACGCCCCTAAGAATGCGGTCGTCATCCTCGTCATCACGATTCCGTCGTTGATTACGACGACCGTTACCCCCTTGATCATTGTCAGATGCATAGTCATCCACTACTTGCACCTGTTGTACCCCAACATTCTCCGCCTGAGCCCTTGGTGCAGCAGGTTGCTGAACCGGCTCTTGTTGGCCGTTCGTCGGCGCGGGTTGCGCCGCTACTGGGCCCCTCTCAAGGACGGCAATTCTCCCAACTAGGCCTTGGATGGACTGATCCGAATTCTCAGCCCTATCCTCGAGGACTTTCATCCGCCCTTCTAGACGCGTTCCTATGCCATCCATACGCGTACTAAGACCATCCATACGCGTGTCAAGACGATCCATGATGGCTCGGAACATCTTGGCCGTCGAGGACTCATCGGAGCTACGGGCTCGGGAGTCCGCCATAGGTGGTGGTGGCGAGTATTGGGTACCTCGACGGGTGGGCATGCAAAGACACACGACCTAGAAGACACCGACTAATGCAAACACTCACTAGATGATGCACTTAGACCTAACCAATATCCGGTACGAGGCGGAGACAAGCGATCCGAAGATCACTCGTGCAAGTACGCTACCCTCCCGATAGGCATAACCTAATGTTCGGGCAACGCCTTTTAATATACCGAGCTATTGGGTGAAATGCAATTTGAAAACACTTCTTTTTTTTGTTGTTTTGAAATGATGATCCTAGACTTGACTTATACTATGCAAGACATATGCAACGACTACCCTAGACTCGACTCGCTCTGATACCAAACTGATGTGGGACGGACACGGGAGGCGACTCTACGTGGGGTGGACCTCAGACTCTAGATGTGGACGCGACCAGCAACACACACCAGGGAGACAATAAGCCCGATACTACGAGCTCCTAGTGGCGAAACGTCGCTAACAGAAGTGGAAGCTCACTCGTCGTCCCAAGCGAGGGAAAGCGCGGACCGTGCGCGGTTAAGGAACCGGCGGAGGTCAAGGGTAGTCCGACTCAACTTCCGGACTCGGATCGAGTCGCGGGACGGGTCACTCTCACTCTCACAGCGGTGACATGGACACACGGGCTAGTACCTACACGCTCGGCAGTGGCCTAAGACCGTATACTAGCTAAGCAATGTAACGCCAAGGAGTTAAGACCTTTACCTCCACGCACCCGGCGTGGCGAAGACACCCCAGCTGACTTACGGGCCCCCGGTTAACATAATTCACAGCGGTACAAAGAGATTCAACCCACTCCACGCAGGGACGTAAAAGGTCACATGTGGGCCCCGGGGATCACGCAAATCAGGTTGACGGGCAGCATCTTGATGTCGTCTCGACGCGCCGAACTCCGCGTTCTCGTGCTTTCCGGACGGCGCAATCAATGGGCCGTGGGGCCCACACGCTGTCCTGTCCTCCGGGTCTGGCGGGGTGGGTCCCACTGTAATGGGGACCCCTGGCAGCACGCTTCCCTGGACGGCGGTCAGCCGGCGACGCTCACCGGAGGCCGGGTGCCCCGGTTCCCAAGTGGGGAGGATGCTGTCCACGAGCTGATGTTGTTGTTTAAGCAGCGCGCGCTCCGGCAAAAACGGCCGCTGCGATCAGCCCCGTCGCTGGAATGTGACGAAACCAGTGCCGTTGGAAAGAGGATTCGAAATCCTTCAATCTAGGGCCAGTGGACTCTTCTGAACCTGCGCAGACCTGGGCTTTAATGATTTTTCAATTCTCTGTTCACAGCTCCCGAAATCTCAGATCAGCATATCAGTTTCCTGTAAATGGCCATTGACCACCTACGTATAGTTGGATTCAGACTTCGAGCTCGTCTTAGAAGTTGTAGGGAATCAAACCACGGAACTGCGACTAGTTTTAGAATTTGATTTGGAGGGGGCTACGATTTGTTATGATTTTTGGGGTGACTGGTGGTCGGATCTGGGAACAGGTGGACAGAACTGTAGATGGGTCTGAGAACGATTTTTAGAAAATATGAGATGGGCGAATCAAAAAATGAGAAAAATTGTGGATGAAGGGGTGGATGGATGGAACCCCCAGTTAAATTGGGAGAACTAATAAAAATCAAAAAGTGAATCTAAGACATGAAACTCAGGATGGAGGTGAACCTGGACAGAACTCTGGCAGAACCAAAATGGAAGAGTGGACAAAAATCAAAAAAATAGGAAACGTGATCTGAATGCTGGCCTGATTTTTGTGGGTGGAGAGGAACATCCCAGGAACAACTCCTCCAAATTTGGTAGCCAAATGAGCTCGGGGAAGACCTGTGAATTTCGAACAAGCTGCTATGGTACTGCGCAGGCAGAACTCCGTTGATGGCGATGGCGGTGCGGTGGCGGCTCGTGGCTGCGGCGGCGATCGTCGGAACCGATACACGAGGCATCACACCTCAGAATGGAAGCCTTCACAGCATCCAAGGGGGAGAGGGAGGAGAGAGGAGGGGGGCGCACCAGCCCTTGCTCTTGGAATTTGTTTGATTCAAATGGCATTAATTCTTCCAAATGGAAAATACAAGCTTAAATAGGTTACATCTCACATCCATCCACAACCGTAGGATCTAGGGGTGGGAGATGAAGGGCTGGGATGGCATGTGACACACACACAAAAAAATAAATAAAAAATAAGGGGAGGGGGGGCGGCCCTTGGACCAAGGAGAGTGGGCTTGACTTGGTAGGTGGGGTGGGTGGCCAAAATGTGGACTTTCTAAGCCACTTGTCCCCCACTTGGCCCACCCTTCTAGAAGCCTCCATGTGGAAGGTTGACTGACCCCACATGGGACCCTAGGCTGAGGTGGCTCAATGGGATGGGGCCTGGGGGGCCCGTGGGGCCCACGGGTCCAAATTGCACATAAGCCCCTCTTACAATCAAAATAGCAAACCGAATACAGCGAAATAAACACAAATTACACACATAAAGTCTAACTAAATATGATAAATGGGGAGGCTCAAGGCGGAGTCTCCAGGCTGTCTCCGAGCCAGATGGACGCTGAGGTGGCTCGAGTCGTGCTCCGTGTGCGGTACCGGTGGCTCGGCGTATCACGCCGCTCAACTGCTCGGGTGTCCGCACCACCCTATAAATAGGACCTAATTCTGAACTGAGCGACCCTTACTTTTGGCTCGTGAAGAATCAAGGTAAGGAGTCATAATTTCGGGTAAGTTCTTTAGAAGCTTTTGTTTAGTATACTTTAGACTAATAGCTCTCCAAATTTCGTGCTAGGAGACCAAGCAACCAAGGAGATTGAAGCTTCCCAAGTTGCTGATTTACCACAAGAAGAGCAAGGATCAAAGGGTAGCACCTAGCATCAAATTCAAAGTTTAAAGGTCTTAGAAGAGGTAGGTTATCTCATGAACGGAAAAAATAACATGTTAGGGATAAAAGCCCTCTGATTTTGCTTGATTACATGCACTTTAGCTCATGGATTTCATGTTTTAGTAGAGACATGCATATATCTATATTCTTAGCCCTAACTAAATTAAAAAGAAACTTCCTTGTGAAATTCACAGAGAACCCATGCATGATATTCGTTTAGCCTTTATTCTATCATGTTGGAAATTATATGTATGATTTTCAGACATGATGCAAGTTGAACTTAGGTCATTGTTAATTATTGCTGTCAGCAAAGGCTCTGACGGATCAGGGTAGGACCGTCACATGATATAACGGCCTTACGACCGACTGTCACACACTCTGTTATGTTTTTATTTCCCTGTTGTCTCTAACGCACCAGGACAGGAGTGTTACATTACTGTAACGGCCCCTCGATAGACCGTCGCAAGCACTGTGACGCTCTCCTGTTAGACCATTAGACTGTGTTCTGTCAGCCCATGACAGAATAGTACCCAGTTAAATTAACCTATAATTAAGCCTAGTTAGCTAAGTTTTGACCTGTTATTATGATTTTAAGTTTTCTTACTAATTCATATTGAAATCTGCATGATCTAGGCATCTTGAATTATTTTAAGTTATGTTAATTTTATGTGCCAAAACTTTATAGTTTTGTAATTAAACATGATTTTCCAATGTTGTATTGACGGAGCTTATCTTGGTTTCACGTTGTTACATATTCTTCCTCTATATATAGAGCCATTTTCTTTAAGTACATGGCACATACTCCGGTATGTTGTCCATTAGTTCACTTTGCACTATAGGAACATTATTCTTGGACATGAGGACCTCTCTATTGGATATTCCTTCCAATGGACTAGGAAATCTTATTTCAAGGCCTCCGTAATTCTCCGCGAGCCTGGGATTCCCACTAGGATGCCGAGTTAGTTGTACCATTAAAACCCATTTGATTAGATTACACTATCGATGTTTTCTGGTTATAGCTATGTAACGGACCTATACTGGACCGTCAGGAGCACCTAACGGGCCACTATATGACCGTCACACTTCACTGAGTCTATTTTATTAGTTTTAGATTCAGACTAATGTAACGGCCCAGAACTAGACCGTCACATCACGTAACGGCCCAGTACACGATCGTCACACTGCTTGAGTTTTAACCCGAGGTTGACCCAAGGGTTGATATTTCAAGGTTTCTAGATGACCCTTGATAATCTAGAACTTATCATATTGCTTAATAGACTTAATATAATGAATGAAAAATAAGAAATATACCGTTATGCTACCAATTTATTTTATGAGCATAACATTGTTTAATGTCATTCTTGATTCTTCATATTCAAATTGAAGCGTTCATTCATTGATTCTTATTATCTTGAATTTATTTGAACTTATATTCTTGGCCATACTTTATTGTCATGCGTGGAAAAAGTTTGATTTATACTTGAAGATGCGATCGAGCATTAATTGTGTTCAAGGGCTCTATGCTAGCTCCCTCGGCTGATTGTCGGAAACATACTATTTTTATAAACCATGGGGTATGATGCTACTGGCGTCGCTTTGCATTGGGAGTACTTTCTTTATAAATAAGTGAATTATTCGCGGCTCGTGAAGTGAAAATTCACAACACGATGCAGCATGATTGATTCTTGTACATGACTTTCTTGCTTGATATTCCACAGAAATTCACGAAGTACTTGCTCATAAGCAAAAGATACTGGAGTGATGATTATGTGGCTTGCTAGTACATTCTCGATATATTCTTGTTCATGAAAGGCCAATATCATGTTCTTGTCACATTCTTGCTAGTTCATACTTGCTCTCATTCTATCTTACATGATTATCGGGTTACTTGGTTTAATCGCGTGATCATCGCATTGCATGATTTTGCCTTATTCTTAGAGCAAAAATGTTAATTACTTTAATTGTGCCTTCATGTTGATGCGAAGATACCTACTGGGCAAGTGTGCTCATTACCTATTTCTAATCTTTTTCTGGAAACAGAAGTGAGTCAGGTTCGGATTCGGAAGGTTCAAGTAGTGGATCCGAGAGTGAATAAAGAATGAGCGAAGACTTAGGAAGTCTACATTGTTTAGATCGAGTCAATGTAATTTTGTATTTCTTGCGTCTAGCAGAGTGAAAGATGATGGAAAAATAATTATATTTGACTATTAATCATTTATGAAATAAAGTCAGAGTTTGATTAAATACTATGCAATTACATTTATGTGTGTGATTGTCTTGCGCTCTGATCATTCTTGCTTGTGAGAGGCTTACCATGCCGGCTGTTCACGCTCCCCGAGTTAGTCTTCCGCTGTAATAAAGGCTCGGGGCGTGACACGTACTCTCTGCCGCCCCTCGGCCTCAGAATGATGGTCCGCCATGAGACAGAGAGAAGAAGAAGGGGAAAGCTCTAAGCCAGAGAACTTCGGAGAAGAAAGGGAGCTTACGAATCACCGCCTCAGGAAGCTCTTCGGGCTCCGACGGCTACAATGATTATCCGCTCCTCCGAAACTACTCTCACAGTGCGGGAGCCCCCCTCAAATATAACTACCAAGAGAGGCAAAACCCTAAAACCCCATTGATAAAGGGATGCAAAATGCGCAATGCCTAAAAACCTTGATGGGAGGCGGCGCGGCGTTCGATCTATCGAGGAGGGGCCTTCTCTTACTCATCATAACGGGCGTATTTTCAAGGTGAGCTATGTCACGTGGCCCCTACCTGAGAGATATCTTTACCCAACCAGCGCCACAGACAGTCCAGCCCAATTGTTACTCGTCCGAGCCTAATCTTGGCTCGAAAGTAGGAGGGGGACAAGTGGAGAGGGGAAATCTCACCGCCCATACGGAGAGGCCAAACGAGGTCCAAATCGGACCGAATAAGGCCCAACTCCCGAAAGTGGTAGCCCTCGGGCCCACTTATTATGAAGCCCAAAAATTGACTCGGTACAAGCACTTCCTAGGCGGCCTTCGGGTTGGGAAGTTCGAGCATCAGTCGATCGGGAAAGCTCCCTTGGAGCCCCCTATTCCTTGTCTCGTCCCAGCACTTATCCCTCGGGAGGCCACTCCTGAACAAGTGCTATTCGCTCAGGCTCACTAATGGAAGCTTAATGATTCAGCCATTGCGAATCCTTTAATGGCAGGAAGCTCAAAGGGACAAGGGAAACCAAGAGTCTGCGCATCGTAAGGAGCCCGCATGAACGATGTAACCCCCCCTGTGAAGTCCCGCGATCAATGACACCCAAGAGGGGGGTGAATTGGGTGTTTACCAATTTTACGAAAACTTTTGGCCATTTCAAAATATGTGATACAATGTTAATCAAGCGGTTCAAAACTGTTTGTTCACAAATTAGATTTATCAAACTTAATTAGATGATATAGATTATGCAAGATATATGAGGATAAATCCGGAATCGCAATTATACTAACACTCGCGTAGAATGGAGGTAGAAGAAAAGGACCAAACCACACAATACAAAAACACAATGCATAGCGGTTTTTAAGGTGGTTCAGATGGAACGACGGCAATCCTACGTCCACCCCTCACCAAACTCAGTGAGGCTTCACTATTGGATAAATCCCCAAATGGAGATGACACTCCAAACATACACGTAGGACGACACCTGCCCACACACGCGGGGACGCGCCCCAACACACACACACACACGGAGATGAGGTCTCCAACATGATCCAACAAGCGGATCACCAACACAAACACCCGCTACCACAAGTGCAGTAATCCACACACACGAGACAGAACGGATCTAAAAGATCCACACACACACAAACACAGATCTCGGAAGATCCACGCACACACACGAATCAAATACGACACACACACACACACGACCACGGATCCAACAGCGATCTACACACACACACGAGTTTACAGTTTATAAGAAACACAAATTTGAAACTCAAAGCATAAGACATCAAAACAAATAAACCATAGTTTAGAATGCTCCTGATTTAGGCTTCCCCTAGGTGTATGATGCAGATCTTGCGTTGATTCCTTCTTTTCTTGAATGGCTTCAAACTAAGCTTGAATGGACCTTGGGAAGCTTTATCCTTTCACCTTGAGCACCCTCTTCTTGAATTTGTGCTTGCTTGCTTGCTTCTTTTCTTCTTTCTCTTTGGATAGCGTTTCCTTGATCTTCCTTGAATGCTTGCTTGCCACTTCACTTGAATGGAAGTATATTGGCTTCAGATTTACCTTCAATGTGTTGAGGAAGGATGGAAATCTTGCTACACGAAGTACTGTTCACGGAGCTATAGTACCCTCTCCTTTCACCTTGGACAGCCTCCACCTTGATCTCCCTTGAAGCCCTCTTGGTTGGTTAGGGTTTTGACTCTAATAGGATGTTTTATAACCCTTGGAAGGTCTATGGACAAGCCCTATACCAGATCCACAAATTCTGGAGGGTTTGGTGGCTTTGAGATTAAACAATATCAAGAGGAAGGACTTTCCTTGAAGTCACAAAAAGTCAACAATGTTGGGCAGCTCGGGGCTGGCGGTCGACCTACAGGGGCTGGCGGTCGACCGCCATTGAGAAACCTGTAGATCCCTGGGATTTTTGGTCGACCGGGATTGGACGGGCAGTCGATCGCCACTGTGACAGATAGTGGAAGGTTGCATTCTGTTATTTCAGGTCGACTGGAGTCATGCCGGAGGTCGACCGGACTATCAAAAACCTAAAAAATGAAGAGTTTACCACAGAGAATCATATCCACAAGATCGAGACATGAATTGAACGTATGTTTATAAGTTATTTCAAGTTCATTTGAGTTCTTAGGAATGCATTTGGAATGCTAAACACTTAAGCATTTCTAAATTTTATTCCGGGGGCTCCGCCCCTGGAAACCCCCGCAAGGGGCGCTGCCCCCTTGACCCACGCGACCTGACCGCGCAGGTCGATCTGCTGGCGAGGGCGCACGATGGCCAGAAGGGTTTCATGTTTAATGTGCATGAATGAGGTGTATTAAGGAGAGGTATATGAGATACACATGGTGAGATCGATGCTAAGACAAGGTAAGAGTCTCACCAATGGTTCTTGACAGTAAATGACATATACCACCTGTTGGATTGTAGAGGAGCAGGGTGCTTATCCACACGTTTGGTTCACCAGGTGACTGCCATGAGTTTAATCCTGCAAGTAAGATAGTCAGGGTTAATACCATGGTTGCTCATATTAAAGAGGTTATGAAACCTCTTTCCTCTTGTAAAACCAACATATGCAAACCAAGGATCAAGACCATGTAACCGTTGCCATTTGCCATCTCAACCATACATAGATAACAAGAGCATGAGCAATCAACCACAAGTTTTGTTATCATCGCTTAATCACACATTAAGTTTAGTTATCATCAAAACTATAACTTAACAATCACAACAATCATCAAAACCATAACTCAACAATCTCCCCCTTTTTGATGATGGCAAACTTAGTGATGATGACAAACTTAATGATGATACAATAGAATGGCATAGATGTTCATCTCCCCCTGTCACACACAATCATCAATTTTTCTCCCCCTTTGACATAATCAAAAAGCGGGATAATGTAGATCTTTCTCCCCCTGTGACATGATCAATAATATCAACAAGCTGGAAGAAGCCAAAGAAGGAAGAGCAAGCTTAACCCCCTTTGAAACAGCAATATCCCATCTTATCAAATCAGAAGAAGTAAGGGCAAATCATGGACGAACAAATCAATATGATTCCAATTAGAGGAAATAAATTGGTGATTATTCTCACAAATCAATATGATACCATCCAAAGCAATTACAGTCAAGCATATATTAATACCAATTGAAGGTGGTGATTGGCCTCAAGGATATGAACCAGTGGAGGAAAATGTTCACAGGATGAGGTGTTCAGCATGATAGCATACAAGATCTAGATCTCATGTCAGATTTTTCACAACAAACAAGAGTAGGAGAGCAAATCAAAAGGATTTTCTTTGATTTTCAAATTTTCTGATTTTTGTATTTTAATTTGAAATGGATGAAACTCAAAGCAAGCATATAATCACATGAAAATCAACTAGGGCAAAAGATGAGTTCAATGAAGGCAAAAACCCCATAGCAAGAGTAAAGAAATTGAAGTCCAAAATTTTAGAATTTTGTTGATTTTTTTTATTTTTACATTTTCTGTTTAAATGCATGAAGCTATGTATGTGCAGATGATGAGTCATGAAGTGCACACAATGCAACCAAACAGTTACATATAAACATACATGCAATCTCCCCCGTACATATATAAGAAGGGAATGGGTACAAGAAAGATGCAAGAGAGTCATGCTAACTGGAATGCACATGTGTAGCATATGGGAGATTGTACAATCATATAGGAGATTCATGCAAGTGCTAAAGTAATCAATCAATTTTCTGAATACATAATGAATCAAATTTTCGGATGTGTAAGTGAATAACATGAAAAATGATAGTTGCAATATGGATATTCAGATTTTCATATTAACATAAGGAGACATTTTACAAACTGCACTTTAATTTTGAGAACAACATATTGGAGGCTACGCTCTACCACAATGAGTTTTCACCAACATTTTTCAACTCAACTAATATCACATGATAGTCAAAATTTTTCAAGAGTGATCAGGTTCAAATAATTCCTTTTTACGCGAGTAGACACATGGAGCTCATGCCAGAATCCTCGGTTACTCAGAATACTGAACCATTTCACCTCATGTTGAATAGAGATACTAGTCAACACCTTTCAGATGTGAACCACATAACGTCTCAGGTGACATGTGCCCAGTTTACTCAGTGAGAGCGAGCATTGCTCTATCTTTCATTTTCATTCGATATTTTTCAAGAAGGATAGGTAGGCAGCTTTTTCCTCAACTGTCTCTTCAACATACATGCAGCAAGTTTAACATCTTGAGAGTGTTGAAAAGAAATTCATATATCCTTATGTTTAACACTCATTTTCACATTTTGTGCATGAAGTGTGCGAATTTGATTCAGCATGTATACGAAAATGTCATGAATACATAACAGTGTAACTTTTATTAAATAGATGCACTTATGAAATATAAAGTCCCCTAGAGTGTACGACATGAAACACTCCAATAATGACTCAAATACAACATTATTTATCAAGAAGACATAAGGTCATAGAAGTTTCAAGGATGTGGGTGAATAACATATAATACCAAGCAAGCACACATTGGGAGTTTATGCAAATGCACCATGACATGCATGCGAGCAATGTGATGTCAATTTGATACCAATTGAATGGATAATTTGATATCAATTGAATGGATGATTTGATACCAATTGAATGGATGCCAACTGAATGAACTAAGTGCGACTAATGCATGAGTTCCAATGCAATACAACGTATGAGCATATAAGAATGCGATGCAATGTGCAAGATGATTCAGACTTATGATTTTCATTTACATGATCTAAAAACACCTTATGCAATGAATTATGATGCATGCAACCTATAACTATATAAGAATGGAAGACAGGATGCAAAAGCAAAATGAGAGCTTTGATTTTCAAGCCAGTTTGACAAAATCTCATTAAAATCATCCACATTTTTCATGACATGGCCTTTATGAATAAGGGTGCTTAGATGATCAAAATTAAGCAATGCAACCCAATTTGCAGAAATGTTCAACAACAGATTTTCAAAGGTCATTCACAAGTGTTGAAATGAGAATTCATCCAAAAGCCAAATATTTGAATCATTTGATTAGAAACATATTTTCAATTTAAAGAACTCAGCTCAAGGATTCATTCATAACTCCACCAATCACAATTTTCAGGATCTAGCACAAGACGGAGATTTTAGTCCGAAGACCCAACTCAACGCATAGGGAATGCATCCAAGTGGATATAATCCACTCTTCCACAGACGTAATTTGATATACCAGATATTTAATTTAATTCAAGTGTGATCATGCAATTCAAATTGAGAATATTCAATATGCAACCACTTCATATACATCTTTCAGGATTTTCAATTTGATTCAATCAATTAGGCACATTCATCAGAAAATGCTAGTAAATGACAATTCAAGTTTTTAGAATCAATACATGTCACTTGAGAGTGTCACCATGTGACAAAGAGGCCAGTGTATGAATTGACAATGTTGAATTAGCTTAGTTCAGAAAATAAGATTGGAAGTCTTCAATCATTAAGATCACCAACCTCACGAGGGTTGATATTTCAGATTTTGCTTTCTTACCTTTGCCTTGAGAATCTATTTTCTTCCAAACTTTCCACCTACAATCCAAAGAAGAAAGAAATTCAGTTTACTCATGAGAGTATTTTAAAGTCTTATTGCACAATCCCTGCAAAATCTTCACAAAAGGCATTATCAGTAGCTCAGAAGTGATATCATCCACATGTACTTGAACCACTAAGAAGTCTTTTACCTGATTTACCTTGTGAGATGTGGTTGATCAACCTTACCTATTGAACCCATTCTCAGTTAAAAGATGCGAATTTTTCATACCATGCCTTGGGTACTTGCTTTAGCACGTACAAAGACTTTCACCAGCTTGTGCTTGAGTCGATTCTAGAGGTTGTTCGAGTTTTGGTATCCCATCTCCTGGTGGCAATTGAGAATGTTTTCATCATTTTTCATCCTTACAAGGTATATCTTCAGTTCATTCAAGCCTGACTATGGATGGCCAACATCACTTAGACTTGGGGAGTGTAATCTGCATCAAAAGATAAAAATAGATTTGATTTATCAATTATGATTCAGATTTATTAACAATGACATGACAAATTATTTTAATAACCAACATCCCCTAGATAGCTCTTGTCACGTCCCGACGCGGAAAATCGAGGGCGCGAGCAGTTACGAGGCACTCGTGTCGATCAGAGCATGTATAATTTAATTCTAAGGCAAAGAGATAGAGGTAAATAACTCTTTTATTCCATCAAATAAGGTTTTACACAATCATTCATAAGCCTTAAAAAGGCATGCTACAATCTTCCAAATTTCATAATTCTAGTAAGAGTAACTCTTGATCTACATAAATCCTAGGGAAAAGAAAAACACTCATTCACTCTTGTCCAATCCCTTGTTCATTTTCACTTCCTGCAATAATTAACCAAAACATAGGGTGAGCAAAAAGCTCAGTAGGATTTTATATCTCTAAAACCATGCAATCTTTAAGTATTTAACAATTTAAATCATTTGTGTCAGGAAGTAGTTGATCATGAATTTCAAGTATGAGATTTTGTATAAGGAATTTCCAAGTAATTTTAAGATAACAAGATAATTTCAAGATCATGATAGTAGACAAGACGATGGTCATTTCCAGAAATATATCAAGAACTTTCATGATGAGACGATGGGTACTTTCATTAAGACAATTCAAGAACTTTCATGATGGACTTTTAAGCAATATCGAAGTAGAGTAATCACTTGAACTTTAAACAATATAGAAGTAGAACAATCACTTCTACAAGGACATTTATGATGAATCTTTAAGCAATAACAATATAGAAGTAGAGCAATCGCTTCTACCAACACTCAGTAGGATTGGCCAAAGCACTAAGGGGAGATCACGATGATATAACAGCCCCTCATGGAATATCACTATTTGGCTACACACTTAGGGGTTCTCACGATAGTATAACTGCCCCTAACTGTAATAGACCCTGTATTGGTGAATGCCAGCACCTGATCATTATAATACAGGTTTATATTTGGACTTTGCCTCGCCCGTGGGATCAGATCAGAACCCCTTTATACACTAGCATTTAAATGTCATTTCATTGGGACCCATAGCCCCTGATATTTTTCTATATAATTCCACAATATGGCCAAAGAATGTCAAGAATAAGCTCATTTGTAAAAAGTACAGATTTGACAAAAATCTCAGATGTAGCAAGAGGAGTGAATAATAATTTTAAGACATCATGTTGAACGACATTAAGTCGTAGAATTCAAGGATGACGGTAAACTAGGAAGGAAGTCAAGTAAATAGAATTATTTTAAATTTCATAGTCTAATCTGATGTGTATTTTTCATAATTAAGTGTTTTAGATAGAAAGTATAATTTTTAAATTTTAAAATCCTGATTTTTGATATTTACTATTTATTCATCAATGTACTAGTTATTTGATAAGAAAATAGAGCTTGTGTACTAAAATAAGTTTTACTTGCTGGAAATAATTTTCATGTGTCACTTTACTGCTGAAATGATAAGATAGACTTTCCATGCTGGAATTAACTTTTTATCATGCTGAAAATTTTTATTTAACATATTAATATGAATACTTAACATGCTAAATAATTCTCGTACACTAATTTACTGATGGGGTGATAAACATAAGTTTACTATGCTGTTTTCCTAAATTTCCTGATAACAAAATAAATTTTTTCATGCTGAAAAATAATTTTTCTACATTTCTTTGCTAATTATTTGTTGAGAAAATAGGTTTATCATGTTGAAAATAGTTTTTAAATAGCTTTAGCATGCTGAAATTAATTCTAACATGCTAAGATAATTCTGACATACTGTAAATAATTTTATCTTACTGAAAGTAATTTTTAGCATGTTGAAAATAATTTTTATACCTTACTTTACTAATAACATGATAAAAATAGATATTTACATGCTGACAAATAGTTTTAAATAACTTTAATATGCTGAAAAATAGTCCTAACAAGCTAAACATAATTCTAACATGTTGGAATTAATTTTATCATGCTGGAAGTATTTTTAACATGCTGTAAATATTTTTCATGTATTAATTTCATACTTATTCACTAAGAAAATAGGTTTAATCATGCTAAAAATAATTTTCATAACTCAATTTCTGATGATATGACAGAAATAAATGTTATCATGCTGATAATAATTTTTGAAACATCAATTTACTTATAAGCATACTTTACATGCTTCAAATGAGTTTTATACCTAAATTTTCTAGTAATATAGACTTATGATGTTGTAAATAGTATTTAACACACTAAAAATACTTTTATTCTGTAAAAATAAATTTAACATGGTGAATTTAATATTTAAGATGATGAAAGTAATTTTAACATGCTAATGCTTTACAATTAAGGTGGATTCCAAGTACTATAATCCCATTGTATGGTGGCTAAAGTTTAGTCCCATATTGGAAGTTAGAAAAACTTCCATGGCTTATATGTTGGAGAGCTCACCCTTGGGTCAGGACCCAAGGGGCATAGGATGTGGGCTCGAGTTGTGTGTGGATATAGTACAGAACTAGTAATATATTTGTTTGTGCCGAGCCGAGCCGAGGTGAGGTAAGGTTGGCTGGCGCTATAGATATATATTTTCAAAATATTTATTTTGACCCCCGGTATTCTGGGTAAAAATTTTATGAATGCGCTAGCTTATGCTAGCGTGATCTTGAGGATCACGCGACCCTAGGGTAGCGCGTTCTGGTAAATATATATATATATATATATTTTAAATTATGTTTTTGACCCCCCTAGCCTCTGCTAGCACGATCATTCAGATCGCGCTACCCTCAGGTAGCGCTTTCTGGAAATATATATATATATATATATTTTTAAATATCTGTTTGACCCTTGAGGGCGAGAAAATATATTGTATGAACGCACTATGTCGGGGCAGCGCATTCAGAACGCACTACTCAGGTATTGCACGTTCTGGACCTGATGAAAAAATGGGAATACCGCTCCAATAAAATGACCATAACTTGTTCATTTCATAACGGAATTTAATAAATGAGCTATAAATGGAAAGAGGACAAAAAAATGAACAAGATGGCATGCTTTAATTAGAGTTTAGCCTGAGAGACACCTACCTTTGAGTAGATCTAATGAGAGGTAAGAAAAACGTCAAAAAAAATATGAAAACCCTTGATCTCCAAATCTTCCCTTCAATTCACCTTCAATCTTCAGAGTAGCATAGCTTAGGCCTCCAGGGATGATTTGAGGGTCGAATGTGGTTCTATTTATAGCCGAAACTTGGCCAAATTTGTCAAGATTCTTTGCCTAACAATGCCAAACTTTCAAACTCCGAATTAGAAGAAAATTCCAATTTTTCTTCTTAATCTAGCCTCCATTTAGTGTGAAACCAATGTAAAAATGACTAGTCCAAGGTGAGCTATTGGGTAAGGGTTGATTCTTTGAGTCAATCTTCTAGAAATGAGATTATTTTAATCCTTTTCAAAAGGCATTTAACATGTGTTACGAATTTAAGGTTAAATATCATTTAATAAATCCTTTAATCCATTAATGCAGCCCATTTTAGATTATCTAATGGGCCAATTGTAATCATAATCCATCATATGGACTTTTATTGGGCTTGCAATCATTTATCTAAGGGTTAAAGCATTTATTTTTTAATTTACCTTAAGTAAATTCAAGTAAATTCACTATTCTAGTTTAGAAAAATGTAATTCAATTATTTCATGAAAAATTTAATTGTATAATTTTTTTGAAAAAACTTATTTCTCATGTTAAATTATCAGGTTTTTACAGCTCTAGATGCAATGCATGACTCATGTGTGAACTTAAACATTAAGCCTATATGATGAATGCGGTTGCTCCCCCTTAGTGTGTGCATGAATGTGATAAACTCAGTAAAAATCCAATGCCATATGGAGCTTTTTAAGTAAATGACTCATAGTACCAGGCGGAGAACTTAGATCCGAAGATCACCTCACGCGTAGTGATAGTTTTCAGACAGGCTTAACATACCCTTCCACATGTCACCATTTGATATACTATGTAATCATGGATGACGAAGGCAAGAGGATTGCAACGCATTATGACATGAATACACAATGTTCAATATTTGCAAGACATCACGTGAAGGTATATGCACACTTAGTGTATGTAGTGAAATCATGCTTTGATGAATCTTCAAGCTCTTCTTTACACGAAGATGCTATATGACAATTGATATGCGCACAAATATGCAAACAACTATGAATGAGATGCATGTACATACATATGCAAGATTACATGACTATATGACACAAAGTAAGTTAAAACATGACACAATCACTACAGAAAGTAGGAGGGATATCACCTGAATGCTCAGATTTATTTTTTTTTATTTTTCTTCCAACCTGACTTTTGCCACTTGACCTGTGTGCTTTACCTTCTTGATGAAAACAGATTTCATGCTTTACATTCCCAAGGCACACCTGCAAAGTAGATTTCTCATTTGACATTCTTAGGTATCCAAATTCTTTTAGGTCCTTGTGGGTTAGCAGCAACATAGGCATGTGGTTTCCAATTTTTGACAACATTCAAATCATCATTTTTCTTTAGAAAATAATCATGCTTAACATTCCCAGATTAACCAAAGTGATGGTAGAAGGCACGTGACATCATCTTCTTTCTTCTCATGGGTTCTACTGATTTGTGTGTGTGAGCATGATGTGTTGAGTGGAAGTTCTTTCTCTTCAATAATAACCGGTAATGTGAAGTTGTATGACCCCTTTTACCACAGTGATTGCAATGCATGGAAGATTTTGTAGTGAAAGCTTTCTTTGCATTTTTCAAAACAGCTTGGTTTCCACATGCTTTCAAGTCATCATTCTTCATAATGAAACAATCATGCATGACATGTCTAGATTTACCACAGTAAAAACATGAGAGTTTCTTTCTAGGTGGTTGTGTGTGTATGGCAGAAGTATGTTTAACATGCATGGGTGTGCTAGTAGCATTTTTAGATTTTTGATGCAAATTGATTTTCTTTGTGGATGCATGTGTGTGTGCAACATGATTTTTCTTTTCAGATTTACATTTAATGTGCTTGCTATGTTTGAACTGTGCACAAAAGATGTATAAACTTTATTTCCAAACTTCTTTTTGTTCACAGGATTATAACCCAGCCCTTCCCTTTGAAAATTCACTTTCATCCCCAACAATTTATTTAAGTTTTCTTGACCATTTACAAATCTAGACAGCGAATCATTCAAGTCAAGAATTTCAGATTGAAGAGATGAAATTTACAATTCATAGTTGGTAAGTTCTTCTTCACAAGTAGAAAGACTAACATTCAACATGTCATTGGTAGTCTTAAGGCATTCTACTTCTTGCCTAAGTTCATCCACATTTTCACATTCTCTAACAACCATAGATTTTCCTTTTTCAAGAATCAACAATCTTTCAAAAATGGCCTTGTTCAATTTCTTTAGTTTCTCATTTTATTTAACAAGCTTTTCATCATGAATCAGTTCATTTATCAAGGTTTGATCATCGGCCATTGAATTCAGTTTTACAGTCATCTCCTTGTTTTCATTTCTTAAGGAACATATTTGATCTTTGTGAAATTCAATGTCAAATACATGAGCCTCAATCATTTCCTCTAGATGCAAGCATTTTTTACAAGAGGAATTACACTTATTTTGTTCGGCATCCTTTTTCAATTTTTTGTTTTCAGATTTTCGCTTCTTGTATTTTTCAGCAAGATCATCATATGCAATCAACAAATCTTCATAGCTAACTTCATCTTCATTATCAGAATCAGAATTTACTTGTGAGCTTGATTCAATTTGCTGATCACTCCCTTGATCGCTCGTACCTGCCACAAGACATTGGTCTTCATGCTCTTCCCAGACTTTCATTAAGCCATCCAAGATATCATTTGCGGACCTACAATGGGAGACAAAAGAAAACTTATTAGAATTGACTACATCAGTGAACAGCTTTAAAATCAACCGATTTTGATCATGTTTATGTTTATGATTTTCAGCCCAGACAGCTTTGTCTTTAGGCAATTCATAGGGACCATAAGAGACAAGCTTCCATAGCTTAGGGTCATATGAATTGACTAGATTGAACATTCTTCCTAACCACAAATCGAAATTGCAACCATCAAACACTGGTGGAGAATTCAAGGTGTACATAATGGTAGTCATTGATCTGGATCACTCTACATCTTTAGATCTATGAAATTAGAGCCTTGGCTCTGATACCAATTGAAATCCCGCGATCAATGACACCCAAGAGGGGGGTGAAATTGGGTGTTTACCAATTTTACGAAAACTTTTGACCTTTTCAAAATATGTGATACAATGTTAATCAAGAGGATCAAAACTGTTTGTTCGCAAATTGGATTTATCAAACTTAATTAGATGATGATATAAATTATGTAAGATATACGAGGATAAATCTGGAATCGCAATTATACTAACACTCACGTAGAATGGAGGTAGAAGAAAAGGACCAAACCACACAATACAAAAACATAATGCACAGTGGTTTTAAGGTAGTTTGGATGCAACTATGGTAATCCTACGTGTAAGACCCGTGCCTCAGTGGATCCTTAGTGGTTTGGATCTAATATTTGTTCTGGAATTTTCGACTATTTTCCTGGATTTTTAGGAATTTTTCTGGTATTTTTTTGGATTTATTTGGAGTTAATTGAGGGTTATTAGAAGTTAATAAGATTTTAATATATATAATGATTATATTATATATATTTTAAATTTATTTTATTTTCTTTTAATCCCTCACCCTCACGCGCCCTCTCTCTCTCCCCTCGTCGATCTCTTCTCACCCTCACGCTCTCTCTCTCCTCACGCGATCGCCTCTCTCCCCTTCCTAGGGAACGCGGGCAAGACGACGTCGGATTGAAGCGTGGTTGGCGCCATTGGATTCCTCGCGTCGAGAGGAACGCGTGGGTACCCATTTCGGCGTGGTTTGGTGATCGTGGGAGCGAGGTGGAGCTTGAAGGCCCCGTGGACCCTCCTCGTTGCATGCGGCGTTTCTGGCCGTTTCGACTTGCCAGAGGTAGGGGGATGGACTCCTGAACTTGCTAGGATCATTTCCTGTAGCTAGTTCGTTTGATTAGAACCCCGTAGCATGCATAATGTTCATTTTTCTATTTTTGGGGTTTTAGCCTTGTTCTTGAATTTAATGCGTTGTGGGCTTTGCATGTGCTATTTTTAGTTGTTATGTTGTTGTTTGGGATGTATGGTTTGACAGGAAATAGGTTTTTATGTCATTACTCGATGATTTCTATCGTCCGGGAGGGAACTGGTTTTCAAACCTAACCCGTCTGTGACCCAGGTGGTGTGATGGTCCTTCCAGGAACCGTCACACGCCTAACGGTCCTTGGAGGACGCGTTACTTGAAAGTAACGGCCCGTTGATGGGGCGTCACTTCGGTAGTAATGGTGGGGCTCCCCTCCGTTACATGTTCGTTGTTTTACGTTGACCGCGTCAGGCGGTTGACCTGACGGCCAGTCGGCCGGCCGTCAGGGTGACCCGACGCGCCTGGGCGAGCGCATCACTTCGCCTGTAACCGGATCTGATACACTGTGTGTTGGTTTTGCTCTCGGGTGGATGTAACGGCCAGTCGGCCTGCCGTTAGAGCGTTGTAACGCGCCTGGGAAAGCGCGTTACACTCTATTTCGTTTGCGTTTGAGCTGGGGTTCGGGGGATGTAACGCCCAGGGGTGGACGCGTCACTTTCAATGTAACGCGCCTTCCCCAGGCCGTTACATGCCTGTAGCGCGATGGCTGCAGACCGCCACTTACCTGTTGGTTTCAAAAAGCTTCCAGCCCATTCCTTATGCATTCGATAATGACTACACGCCATGTATGAATTAGTTTATGAACTAATGGCATGTTTTTAGATCCCAATAGAGTAAGCTTTACTTTCCTTGCAATGGAACCACTATTGTTGCCCTAAGGTCTGTTGAGTACCGACCCGCTTAAGGATGGCGGAGGAGATTGTTCCCGTACACGGTTTTTAAGCTAGTGCCGTGGGCTCCCCGCCAACGGTAGCGTCCTACCGAGGGAGAAAACTAGCTAGAGGGCCTGGCTCAGGCGAGAGTCAGTGTGTGCACACGTGGTCAGAGGCTGTGGACTGACACTGACGAGTGTCACTCTGACTGGTCACTTGGTTTGGTACTGTTTACGCGCTTGGCTTGTCGTGTTGTCGACTGCGAGTGCTCGAGACGCAGTATAAGTCGTCAGTGGACGCATCTGGTTTCTGTTCCAGTGGTTGTCCTGCTCCTTGTTGCTCAGATTAGTTGAGGCATGTTCTACGGGTAGATTTAGTTTCAGTCGCTTGCATTTATTTAT
Organism: Amorphophallus konjac; assembly: GCA_022559845.1. Taxonomy (NCBI): domain Eukaryota; kingdom Viridiplantae; phylum Streptophyta; class Magnoliopsida; order Alismatales; family Araceae; genus Amorphophallus; species Amorphophallus konjac. The sequence continues at coordinate 25,962 of JAHNEJ010003389.1, read as the reverse complement.
TATTGGCATGTGTTAGCTGTTATACCTGCTTAGTTAGAGTTTACAGCTTTACTTGAGTAGTTTATTCATGCCAATGCTTGTTATTTTATTTAAATGCATGCTCTAATTGCCTTTATCTTTGCATGTATGCTTGTTTAGTGCGAGGTAGGGATCCGCGTGACCCCTACTGAGTCTGGCTGTGACTCACCCTTCTCCTTTCAGGTGAGCCGCGCCCGCCGTCTCCTGGTGCTTCGTGAGCTATTTTGGAGACCGTGCCTAGCCGCCAGTAGTAGACGGATCGCCTTTTTGGGCTTTGTTGTACTTTTGCCGGGGTTGTACCTTTTTGGACTAGTGCTTTTGTGATTCTGGACTAGTATATATATATATATATCACTCTGGTTATTTTGAATTGCTTCCGCACTTTTGTTAACTTCATTGCTTAATTCTAATATGCGCGCATGTAATTGCAGTTCGTTGTGCATCCCCTCGACAAACTTCACTAACCCTTCAGGGCCCTCATCAGCCCCCTGGGTGGCTTCCCTAGTTCTTGGTATCGGTATATCGATGTTATCGGTATATCGGTATCCCGAACTCTGGGTCGTCATAGCTGGTATCAGAGCGGAGTTGAGGATTTGTATAAGGAATTAGAATTCATGTTTGTCCAGAGCTAGTCCTTTCCTGTTATCTATTGCTGGCATAGGATGTTTTCCGTGTGATTGATGTATTCGTTATTGTTTTGTGTGTTTTGGCAGTGTAATCATGCCGCCTCGTCGAGGAAGACCTCCTCGAGTTCTTCGAGCTCCTAGGGATGCTCCCAGGGAAGAGAGTGGTTCTGCACCTCCTCCTGCAGTTCCCGATGTTCCTGCTGTTCCAATCGTTGCTCCTCAGATTGAAGTGCCTGGTAGTCGAGGCAAGGCTTTGAAAGAATTTCTCCTATTCAATCCGCCTGCTTTCGATGGTAAAGTTGATCCAGAGGTTGCGAGGCAGTGGCTTGATGCAATTGAGCGCGTATTCCTGTCTATGGAGTGCGCTGAAGATGAGAAGGTTATGCTTGTCACTTTTCAACTCCAGGGTACAGCCATCACGTGGTGGAAAGCCGAGTGGTAGATTGCATTTCACTCTAGACCTCTTCGGCATATCACTTGGGCAGAGTTTGTTGCTGCTTTTGAGCGTGCCTACACTCCTGCATGCTTGCAGATGGCTAAGATGTATCAATTCATGGAGCTGATTCAAGGCAGTATGACGGTGCTTCAATATCGGAATAAGTTCATGGAATTGGGTCAGTATGCGCCCCATGTGCTGGCTAATGAAGCGTTGAAGACTCAGCAATTCTTGCGAGGGTTGAGACCAGAGTTGAAGTTGCCCTTGATCGTGAGTCGTGTTGCTGACTTAGATGGCGTGTGCCAGGCAGCTGTGGCACTAGAGCTAGAGATGGCGAGACCAGGTGGGTATCCTCAGGCTGGATCAGTTCAGCCGGCGTTGCAGTCTCAACAGGCTTATCGACCGCCCGTGTTAGGAGTTCCCTCTGTTGCGCCAGAGGTTAGCAGTGCTTCTTCTCCTTCCAAGACCAAGTTTAAGAAGTTCAAGAAGAAAAAGAGGTTTTTCCAGCAGCTGTTGTCCGGTACAGATTCTGTTCAGCAGACGATAGTGCCTTCTTCTCAGACTCGTCAGAGTTCAGCTGTAAGTCAGCCGTGGACTTGTCGGAGATGCGGTGGTCACCATAAGGGTCAGCCGTGTTCTCTTCCAGTGGTCTATTTTCGTTGTGACCATCCTGGTCACGTGGTTCAAGATTTCCCACTGAGGCCGAAGCAGTTGCAAGCTCCTCAGTTCTCTCAGCCTCAGCAGCTGCAATTCAGACCTCCTCCTGTACCTCAAGCTCAACAGTTTTATTCTCAAGCGTCGGCGTCTTCTCAGCAATCCTCAGCTGGTTCAAAGAAGCAGAAAGGCAAGGTTTCTCATATGACTAGAGCTGAAGCTGTTGCGTCCCATCTAGTGGAAGGTACGATTATGCTTTATGGTCATTCAGCTCGTGTCTTATTTGATTCTGGTGCTTCTCACTCTTTTATTTCTGAGGCGTTCGTGGCATGTATTGAGGAACCAACGTCCGAGATAACTTGTGAAATGTTTGTTGAATTGCCTTCTGGAGAATTCATGGTCACACCTTTATGTTTGGAAGAGTCTCCTGTCATGATTGATTGTCATCAATTGCCGGCGAGATTGTATGCGTTGCAGCTGGCAGACTACGACATTATTCTGGGTATGGATTGGTTGGAGTAGTATAGAGCTGTGGTTGACTGCAGAGCGAAGAAAGTCCATTTTCAGCCACAGGGAAAATCAACTTTTTATTTCCAAGGTATTCGATCCCGTTCTTCTCGTATGATTATTTCTGCTATTCGAGCCTATAGGTTGCTTAGTGCAGGTTGCTAGGGATTCTTAGCTTCTGTGGTTGTTGTTGAAAAACCACGACGGGATGTCGGTAATATTCCTATTGTTTGTGAGTTCCCTGATGTGTTTCCTGATGAGTTTCCAGGCTTGCCTCCAGAACGAGAGATAGAAATGGTGATTGAACTGATTCCAGGTACTGGCCCGTTAGCAAAGGCACCATACAGAATGGCTCCAGCTGAACTGGAAGTACTGCGAGCACAGCTACTTGAATTACTGGAGAAAGGCTATATTCGCCCCAGTTTTTCTCCGTGGAGTGCTCCAGTGTTGTTTGTGAAAAAGAAAGATGGAAGCCTGAGACTTTGTATTGATTACAGGCAGCTGAATCAGGTGACTATCAAGAATAAATATCCGTTTCCCAGGATTGATGATTTGTTTGACCAGTTACAGTCTGCTATTGTCTTTTCACGAATTGACCTCCGGTCTGGCTACTTTCAATTGCGAATCTGGGAATCTGATGTGGAGAAGATAGCTTTCAGCACTCGATATGGTCACTTTGAATTTCTGGTAATGCCGTTTGGTTTGACTAATGCCCCAGCAGCTTTCATGGACCTAATGCAGCGTATTTTTCGTCCATTTCTTGATCAGTTCGTGGTGATCTTTGTTGATGATATTCTGATCTACTCTGCTTCTGATGAAGATCATGTGCAGCATTTGAGGATCGTTCTGCAGACTCTAAGAGATCACGAGCTCTATGCGAAGTTCAGTAAATGTGAATTCTGGCTTCGGGAAATTCATTTTCTTGGTCACGTGATTTCTGGTGATGGAGTAGCAGTGGACCCTACTAAGATTGAAGCCGTTTTGAGTTGGCAGAGACCGAGAACTGTGACAGAGATTAGAAGCTTCTTAGGTTTGGCTGGGTATTATCACAGATTCATCCAAGATTTTGCAAAGATTGCAGCACCAATGACTAGACTGACTCGTAAAGATGTGCCTTTTGTCTGGTCAGATCAGTGTGAGGAGAGCTTTGTTGAATTGAAAAGGCTCTTGACCTCTTCTCCAGTGTTGATTTTGCCGTCCGGCTCAGGTGGATTTCTTGTTTGCACAGATGCTTCTCGAGTGGGTTTGGGTGCAGTGCTGATGCAACATGGTCAGGTTATTGCATATGCATCTCGGCAACTGAAACATCATGAGGAAAATTATCCCACGCATGATCTGGAGCTAGCTGCAGTTGTTTTTGCCTTAAAGATATGGAGACATTATCTCTATGGTGAAAAGTTTCAGATTTTTACTGATCATCAGAGTTTACAGTATATTTTCTCCCAGAAAGATCTGAATCTCAGGCAGAGGCGATGGATGGAATACATGAAAGATTATGACTTTACACTCTCCTATCAACCGGGTAAAATGAATGTTGTGGCTGATGCTCTGAGCAGGAAGGTGCAAGTCAATCATCTGTTGCTTCATGAATGGAAATTATGGGAACAGCTTCCGTGCGAGGCATTTAGTGTGGAGTATCCTGCCGATCCGAGGATAGCAGTTTGTGCTAGCTTGGTTTTGGGGTCAGCTTTGTATCAGCAGATTCAAGAAGCCCAGCAAGCTGATTCTGAATTGGCCTGGGTTGTATCAAGATATGATGTGGAATTTGATGATGAGCTGGTCGTCAGTTTCCAGGGCAGATTATATGTTCCCGCTGTTGATGCATTGAGACAAGAGATTCTGAGTGAAGCCCATGGTTCCCGTTTTGCTATTCACCCAGGTGTCACCAAAATGTATCAGAATTTGAAAAAGTAGTTCTAGTGGCCAGGTATGAAGAAAGATGTGGCTGTGTTTGTTTCTAAGTGCTTGACTTGTCAGCAGGTTAAAGTCGAACATCAAAAGCCAGGTGGATTGCTTCAGCCATTAGAGATTCCAATGTGGAAATGGGACCATGTTACTACAGATTTTGTGGTGGGTTTGCCTCGGACTTCTCAAGATTTTGATGGTATCTGGTTGCTTGTTGACAGATTGACTAAAACTGCCAGATTGTTGCCAATTAAAGTTACTTGGAGTGTGCAGAGATTGGCCGAGCTTTATGTGCAGAAGATCGTGCCACTGCATGGAATTCCTATTTCACTTGTGTCAGATCGTGATCCACGTTTTACCTCCGGCTTCTGGTGTAGTTTTCGGAAAGCTTTGGGCACTGAGTTAGCGTTCAGTTCAGCGTATCACCCACAGTCAGATGGACAGTCAGAGAGGACTATTCAGACTCCGGAAGACATGCTGAGATCGTGTTGCCTTGACTGGCAGGGTTCGTGGAGTCACCATTTGCCACTTGTTGAATTTGCTTATAATAACAGTTTTCACTCCAATATTGGTATGGCTCCTTATGAAGCGCTGTATGGTCGTCCTTGTCATACTCCTCTGAACTAGTTTGATGTTGGGGACCGATTGTTGACAGGACTTGACATGGTACATCAGTGTTCTGATGTGGTTCGTCTGATTAGACAGAGATTGTTGACGGCTCAGAGTCGACAGAAAAGTTATGCAGACCAGCGCAGACGCCCACTACAATTTGAGCCAGGAGATATGGTGTTTGTTAAGGTATCTCCGATGAAAGGTGTTTCCAGATTTGGGAAGCGTGGAAAGCTCAGTCCGCGGTATGTTGGCCCGTTTCCTATTGTTGAAGTAGTGGGTCAGGTAGCTTATCAATTGCAACTACCAGCGACTATGCAAGCTATTCATTATGTGTTCCACGTCTCTCAGTTGAGGAAATATGTGCCAGATGCTTCTCATGTTCTCGACGATTCAGTTTGGCCCGAGATGACTGCTGATTTGTCTACGCCAGAGTTTCCTATCAGAATTGAAGACCGTCGTGAGCAGCGGTTGAGAAATAGGGTTATCCCTCTGGTAAGAATTGTTTGGCAGTGTCACTCTGGTAATGAGTCCACTTGGGAACGTGAAGATGAGATGCGTCAGCTTTTTCCTTTCTTATTCCAGTGAGGTATGATTCCTTTCTCAGTTTCCTCCTTATCCGTTGTTGCAAATTTTAAGAGCGAAATTTCTATTAGGAGGGAGGGACTGTAAGGCCCGTGCCTCAGTGGATCCTTAGTGGTTTGGATCTAATATTTGTTTTGGAATTTCTGGCTATTTTCCTGGATTTTTAGGAATTTTTCTGGATTTATTTGGAGTTAATTGAGGGTTATTAGAAGTTAATAAGATTTTAATATATATAATGATTATATTATATATTTTTTAATTTTATTTTATTTTCTTTTAATCCCTCACCCTCACCCTCTCTCTCTCTCTCTCCCCTCGTCGATCTCTTCTCACCCTCACGCTCTCTCTCTCCTCACACGATCGCCTCTCTCCCCTTCCTAGGGAACGCGGGCGAGACGACGTCGGATTGAAGCGAGGTTGGCGCCATTGGATTCCTCGCGTCGAGAGGAACGCGTGGGTACCCATTTCGGCGTGGTTTGGTGATCGTGGGAGCGAGGTGGAGCTTGAAGGCCCCGTGGACCCTCCTCGTTGCATGCGGCGTTTCCGGCCGTTTCGACTTGCCAGAGGTAGGGGGATGGACTCCTGAACTTGCTAGGATCATTTCCTGAAGCTAGTTCGTTTGATTAGAACCCCGTGGCATGCATAATGTTCATTTTTCTATTTTTGGGGTTTTAGCCTTGTTCTTGAATTTAATGCGTTGTGGGCTTTGCATGTGCTATTTTTAGTTGTTATGTTGTTGTTTGGGATGTATGGTTTGACAGGAAACAGGTTTTTACGTCGTTACCCAACGATTTCTATCGTCCGGGAGGGAACCGGTTTTCAAACCTAACCCGTCCGTGACCCAGGTGGTGTGACGGTCCTTCCAGGAACCGTCACATGCCTAACGGTCCATGGAGGACGTGTTACTTGAAAGTAACGGCCCGTTGATGGGGCGTCACTTCAGAAGTAACGGTGGGGCTCCCCTCCATTACATGTTCGTTGTTTTGTGTTGACCGAGACAGGCGGTTGACCTGACGGCCAGTCGGCCAGCCGTCAGGGTGACCTGACGCGCCTGGGCGAGCGCGTCACTTCGCCTGCAACCGGATCTGATACACTGTGTGTTGGTTTTTCTCTCGGGTGGATGTAACGGCCAGTCGGCCTACCGGTAGAGCGTTGTAACGCGCCTGGGCAAGCGCGTTATATTCTATTTCGTTTGCGTTTGAGCTGGGATTCGGGGGATGTAACGCCCAGGGGTGGACGCGTCACTTTCAATGTAACGCGCCTTTCCCAGGCCGTTACATGCCTGTAGCGCGGTGGCTGCAGACCTCCACTTGCCAGTTGGTTTCAAAAAGCTTCCAGCCCATTCCTTATGCATTCGATAATGACTACACGCCATGTATGAATTAGTTTATGAACTAATGGCATGTTTTTAGATCCCAATAGAGTAAGCTTTACTTTCCTTGCAATGGAACCACTATTGTTGCCCTAAGGTCTATTGAGTACCGACCCGCTTAAGGATGGCGGAGGGGATTCTTCCCGTACACTATTTTTAAGCTAGTGTCGTGGGCTCCCCGCCAACGGTAGCATCCTACCGAGGGAGAAAACTAGCTAGAGGGCCTGGCTCAGGCGAGAGTCAGTGTGTGCACACGTGGTCAGAGGCTGTGGACTGACACTGACGAGTGTCACTCTGACTGGTCACTTGGTTTGGTACTGTTTACGCGCTTGGCTTGTCATGTTGTCGACTGCGAGTGCTCGAGACACAGTGTAAGTCGTCAGTGGACGCATCTGGTTTCTGTTCCAGTGGTTGTCCTGCTCCTTGTTGCTCGGATTAGTTGAGGCATGTTCTACTGGTAGATTTAGTTTCAGTCGCTTGCATTTATTTATTATTGGCATGTGTTAGCTGTTATACCTGCTTAGTTAGAGTTTACAGCTTTACTTGAGTAGTTTATTCATGCCGATGCTTGTTATTTTATTTAAATGCATGCTCTAATTGCCTTTATCTTCGCATGTATGCTTGTTTAGTGCAAGGTAGGGATCTGCATGACCCCTACTGAGTCTGGCTGTGACTCACCCTTCTCCTTTTAGGTGAGCCGCGTCCGCCGTCTCCTGGTGTTTCGTGAGCTATTTTGGAGACCGTGCCTAGCCGCCAGCAGTAGACGGATCGCCTTTTTGGGCTTTGTTGTACTTTTGCCGGGGTATGCCCTGTGTAGTTGTACCTTTTTGGACTAGTGCTTTTGTGATTCTGGACTAGTATATATATATATATCACTCTGGTTATTTTGAATTGCTTCCGCACTTTTGTTAACTTCATTGCTTAATTCTAATATGTATGCATGTAATTGCAGTTCGTTATGCATCCCCTCAACAAACTTCACTAACCCTTCAGGGGCCTCATCAGCCCCCTGGGTGGCTTCTCCAGTTCTTGGTATCGGTATATCGATGTTATCGGTATATCGGTATCCCGAACTCTGGGTCGTCACACTACTTCCACCCCTCACCAAACTCGGTGAGGCTTCACTCGGGGATAAATCCCCAAATGGAGACGACACTCCAAACACACACGCAGGACGACACCTGCCCACACACACGGGGATGCGCCCCAACTCACACATACACACGGAGATGAGGTCTCCAACATGATCTAACAAGTGGATCACCAACACAAACACCCGCAGCCACAAGTACAGCAATCCACACACACATAAACGTAGATCTAGGAAGATCCACGCACACACACAAATCAAATATGACACACACACACGCGACCACGGATCCAACAACGATCCACACACACACACGAGTTTACAGTTTATAAGAAACACAAATTTGAAACTCAAAGCACAAGACATCAAAACAAATAAACCACAGTTTAGAATGCTTTTGATTTAGGCTCCTCCTGGGTGTATGATGTAGATCTTACGTTGATTCCTTCTTTTCTTGAATGGCTTCAAACTAAGCTTGAATGGACCTTGGGAAGCTTTATCCTTTCACCTTGAGCACCCTCTTCTTGAATTTGTGCTTGCTTGCTTGCTTCTTTTCTTCTTTCTCCTTGGATAGCGTTTCCTTGATCTTCCTTGAATGCTTGCTTGCCTCTTCACTTGAATGGAAGTATATTGGCTTCAGATTTACCTTCAATGTGTTGAGGAAGGATGAAAATCTTGCTGCACGAAGTACTGTTCATGGAGCTACAGTACCCTCTCCTTTCACCTTGGACAGCCTCCACCTTGATCTCCCTTGAAGCCCTCTTGGTTGGTTAGGGTTATGACTCTAATAGGATGTTTTATAACCCTTGGAAGGTCAATAGACAAGCCCTAGACTAGATCCACAAATTTTGGAGGGTTTGGTGGCTTTGGGATTAAACAATATCAAGAGGAAGGGCTTTCCTCGAAGTCACAAAAAGTCAACAATGTTGGGCAGCTCGGGGCTGGCGATCGACCTGCAGGGGCTGGCGGTCGACCGCTACTGAGAAACCTGTAGGAGGCCGGTCCCTGGGATTTTCGGTCGACTAGGATTGGAGGGGCGGTAGACCGCCACTGTGACAGACTGTGGAAGGTTGCATTCTGTTATTTCAGGTCGACCGGAGTCATGCCGAGGTCGACCGGACTATCAAAAACCTGAAAAATGAAGAGTTTAGCCCAGAGAATCATATCCACAAGATCAAGGCATGAATTGAACGTATGTTTATAAGTTATTTCAAGTTCATTTGAGTTCTTAGGAATGCATTTGGAATGCTAAACACTTAAGCATTTCTAAATTTTGTTCCGGGGGCTCCGCCCCTAGAAACCCCCGCAAGGGGCGCTACCCCCTTGACCCACGTGACCTGACCGGGCAGGTCGATCCCCGTGACCTGACCGCACAGGTCGATCCGCTGGCGAGGGCGCACGATGGCCAGAAGGGTTTCATGTTTAATGTGCATGAATGAGGTGTATTAAGGAGAGGTATATGAGATACACATGGTGAGATAGATGCTAAGATAAGGTAAGAGTCTCACCAATGGTTCTTGACAGTAAATGACATATACCACCTGTTGGATTGTACAGGAGCAGGGTGCTTATCCACACGTTTGGTTCACCAGGTGACTGCCATGAGTTTAATCATGCAAGTAAGATAGTCAGGGTTAATACCATGCTTACTCACATTAAAGAGGTTATGAAACCTCTTTCCTCTTGTAAAACCAACATATGCAAACCAAGGATCAAGACCATGTAACCGTTGCCATTTGCCATCTCAACCATACATAGATAACAAGAGCATGAGCAATCAACCACAAGTTTAGTTATCATCGCTTAATCACACATTAAGTTTAGTTATCATCAAAACCATAACTTAACAATCACAATAATCATCAAAACCGTAACTCAACACCCTGGAACCCCTCCACTTATAGGGATCAATTCACACAACCGGCCACTATTTAAATAGGACATGCCCAACTGTGACGGAGGAGCTTAAGTAAGCTTAAGCACGCCTAAGTAAGCCTGAGTAGGAACCACTTCACCTTTTGATGGAGAGGAATCTCGCGCTCCCACTTTCCTCCTAATTCTCCTCTTCGCATCTGTGCTCTACTACCTGTGCTGACTTAATCATCGGAGGGTCTTCCTCGGGGATCTATCCCTAGGCACCTCTAACTGGTTTCCATTCTTACAGTTTATACTTCAAGGGTACGTGGTCATCTTCCTCCCCGCTCAGGAGCAGCGCTAGATCGCACCTCTTCAACTGTCAATTAGTTGTGATTGACAATTACTGTCACCACTGTCCTTAGCTGGTCTGTCTGAAATCTCACTTTTGATGAACCTTGAACATATCTAACATGTTATTAGCTCACTGATTTCAAATGATTTTTAAACTCTCTAAATGTTCCTGATTTCCATATCTTTGAAATTCTCTGTCATACTTGAAATTCATCTTGCTGTTCTCTACACAAAATCTCTTGAAATCTCATAGCCATTTGTCTAATGCATTCTTGATCATATCTACTACAAGCATGAAACTCTAATCCTTTCTATTTCAATACATGCTTCCTAGTGCTTCTATTAATTGGTTGCTGCTGAAAGTGTTGACCTGAAGTTTGAAATGATTTCAATTCGTGTACCCAAATCAAAAATTTGACATCATCGAAAAAGATCTTCTATTATACAGATTTAAGAATGTCTGATGAATCAGATTGGTTTAAGTCTAATGTATTCGTTAAGTATGAATATGAAAGACTTGAAAATGTCTGAATCATTTTTTAATAAATCTTAACCGACTGTTTCATGTAAATTCAAGCAAGACCTTCTAAAATCTAAAAATTTGAAAATTATGGCTTGCTTTGGTTGAGATACATGAAGTAAGTACTGTTCTTAAACATTTGAGTATTCTGAAAAATATATGAAAATCTGAAATTGTTTAAAAGAAAATTATGGTCAGAGCAATGACTTTGGTCACCGAGAAACCTATCCAAAGGATTGTGTCATGAAGTACCTTAGTTAGCTCTGCTGAAAAACTTGTAAAAATTATATGAAATTTTTGACAGAGCAATGGCATGGTTGTGTTGAGTAATTGGGGATTCCTGCCTCTAACCAAGGTGTCTCCTCACGTAAAAAGACACTTCTATTACTAACTCTATTCTCTTATAGATATGTAATATAGTTATAACATTGAGTAACTGGGTCACTTCACCTAAGACATGTTGTGCCTCATGTAAAAAGGTGTTGATATAACCAAAATTGCTCATTGAAAAATAAGTTGATGAACACAAGAAACATCTAAAAATTTCTGACAAGTTCAGATACATTCTTGAGTGTTTAATCTCAATACTACTTTGTGTAACTCCTAAAGGAGTCATTGAAATTAAATGAGTAAGATTGAAGGAGGTTGAACAAGAATGTCATATGAGTGATTGGTTCATTTTTATTAAAATTTGATTTCAGATATGCGTATTGAATTTTATTGACAAACTTGGTATATATCATGCTTAAACCATGCTGGAAATTTAAGACTCATTCATAAGCCTTTATAATAGAAGAGTCTGAAATTACAACTTGGATTTTTGAAATTGGTATCTTATTGAAAATCTTCAAGTCTCTTCTATTTATTGGAAATTCAGACAAAATTTCTACACTTAGATCATGCTCACTGTCATTGATCATATCTTTATTCAAATTCTGCTCATTGTTCTTGATGGTCCTTTGTCATGACCTGAACTCATTCTTGACTGCACATGTGACCTACTTCAACTGAATGTAAAATTTCAATGTCCAACAATTGATATCAATATGCCTTGATTGTTCAATCTGATTGACTGATTGTCTACTTCAATTTGAATGTCCCTGTGGTTTGCTTCAATTTGATTGTCTGCTCTGTCAAAGGGGAGAGTATCTGTTCAGGGGGAGTTATAGTGGACAGTGCATCATTTTTGCATCATAGTACAAAGGGGGAGATATTTTTGTTAGCATCCTTTTGTAAAAGGGGGAGAATTAGTGACATATCTTTCCTGTTCCTTCCTTTTTGATGTTGTCAAAGGGGGAGAATTTTTGTGAGTCATTGGTATTTTTGTAAGTCATTGGTTGGTTGCTATTCTAGGTTGCATGAACGACTGATGCATAGTCATGTATGTTGCATGTCCATGTATATTTCATACTGTCTTGATCATCATGCTGAATTTAATGCAATGACTCATAATATTACCATCATCAAAAAGGGAGAGATTGTTGTCCATGTGGTTTTAAAGTTTTGATGATGACAAATATTATGTATCATTATATATATATTCTTGATGATATATGATGCATTTATTATTGATCTCATCATCCTTATATAGCAGTATGAACATCTGTGACGACCCAGAGCTCCGGATACCGATATACCGATAACATCGATACACCGATACCAAGAACTGGGGAAGCCACCCAAGAGGCTGATGAGGCCCCTAAGGGTTAGTGGAGTTTGTCGAGGGGATGTATAACGAATTGCAATCACAAGAGCGCATATTGAATTTAAGCAACAAGATTTAACAGAAGTGCGGAAGCAATTTTTTAAAATAAACAGAGTGCTAAATATATAACCTAGTCCAGAGGCGCATGAGTGCTAGTCCAAAAGTACAGCTACTCGGGGCATACCCCGGCAAAAGTACACAAGAAGGCCAAAAAGGTGACCCGTCTACTGCTGGCAGCTAAGAACGGTCTCCGAGCACACAGGAAACATCGGGAGACGGCGGGCGCGGCTCACCTGAAAGGGGAAAGGGTGAGTCATAGCCAGACTCAGTAGGGGTCACGCGGATCCCTACCTTGTGCTAAACATGCAATCAAGCAAAATTAAAGCAATTAAAGCATGCATTTAAATAAATGAATAGGCAATGGCATGATTAAAACTGAAGGCTAAAAGTTGTAAACCTAACTGAACAGGTATAACAGTTAATACATGCCAATAACAATATAATTCTAAACGACAGAAACTAAATCTACCAATAGAACATGCCTCAACTAACCAAGCAACAGGGAGCAGGACAACCACTGGGAAAAGAAACCAGATGCGTCCACTGACGGCTTACACTACGTCTCAAGCACTCGCAGTCGGTAACACGACAAGCTAAGCGCGTAAACAGTACCAAACCAAGTAACTAGTCAGAGTGACACTCGTTAGTGTCAGTCCAAAGCCTCCGACCACGTGTGCACACACTGACTCTCGCCTGAGTCAGGCCCTCTAGCTAGTTTTCTCCCTCGGTAGGACGCTACCGTTGGCGGGGAGCCCACAGAACTAGCTTAAAAACCGTGTGACGGGAACACCCCTCCGCCATCCCCAGGTGGGTCGGCAACTCAAAGGCCTTAGGGCTACAATAGTGGTTCCATCGCAAGGAAAGAAAAGCTACTCTATTGAGATCTATAAACATGCCATTGTTTTATAAAATAACTCAAACATGGCGTATAATCATTGTGGAAAGCATTAAAGAATGAATAGGTGACTTTTGCCAGCTAACAGGAGTGTGACGGTCTGATGCCACCGCGTCACAAGGCGTGACAGTCGTGGGGTGGTGCGTTACATGGATTGTGACGCATTCCCCTAGGGCCGTTACATTTGAAGGAAAAAGGGGTGTGACGGTCTGCTGCGATCGCGTCACAGAGCGTGACGGTCGGGGGAGAGTGCGTTACATCGATTGTGACGCATCCGCCCCTGGCCGTTAAAGCCACCCGAGGCTAAAATTTTATCCACAGTTTTTAATCGTTCAAACACGGTGTAACGCGCTCCCGGAGGCGCGTTACGACGCCCTAATGGTCTCCCAACAGGCCGTCAGGCCAACCGCCATACCAGGTCGAGCATAGACCAAAGAAACGTAACGGTCGCGGGTGCGGCCGTTACACACACTGTGACGCACTCGTTGAGGTCCGTCACAGGGCCGTAACGCGTCCCATAGGGACCGTTACCAGTGTGACGGTTCCTGGCAGGACCGGCACACCGTCTGGGTTACGGACGGGTTATACTTGAAACCGACTTCCCTCCCGGGCGACCGAAATCGCCGAGTAACATCGAAAAACCTGTTTTCCTGTCAAAGCACACGTCCACAACAACAATATACTACTAGAAACATCCAAATACAACGCCTACAATGGATTAAACGTGAAGAACGGAGCTTAAGCCTAAAAATGAAATATCTCTAATATGCATTCCATAGGAGCTTAGAAAAGAAAACATGCTATAGGGAAGGATCCTAGCGAGTTCGGGATTCCATCCCCCTACCTCGTTCAACCTGGAACGGCCGATTAAGCCACATGCAAGGGAAAGGAACCACCGAGCCTCCTCGCCCCGTCTCGCTCCCACGAGCCTCAAGCCACGTCGATGTGGGCGTCAACGCGCTCCACTCGACGCAAGGATTCCAACGGCGTGCTCCACGCCTCGAATCGCCGTCGATTCGCCCGATTCCCCTAGGAAGGAGGGAGGGGCGATCGGAGGTGAGAGGGAGAGCGTGAGAGTGAGATCGACGAGGGGAGAGAGGGGGGTGAGAAAAATGGGAAAAATAAAAAAAGGTTAATATATATACTATATTTATTATATATAAAAACCTTATTTTCTCCTCTTAAAATCTCAAATAATTCTGATTAAATCCTAAAAAATACCAGAAAAATTCCTAAAAATCCAAGAAAATAGCCAAAAATTCCAGAATAACTTCTAAGTCCGAACCACTAAGGACCAATTAAGGTACGGGCCTCACAGTCCCTCCCTCCTAATAAAAATTTCACCCTCTAAATTTACAATAGCGGATAAGGAGGAAACTGAGAAAAATAATTATACCTTATTGGAATAAGAAAGGAAAAAACTGACGCATCTCATCTTCACGTTCCCAAGTAGACTCATTACTGGAGTGGCGCTGCCAAGCGACTCTTAACAGAGGGATAACCTTGTTTCTCAACCGCTGCTCACGACGGTCTTCAATCCTTATAGGAAACTCTGGCGTAGACAAATCAGCAGTCACTTCGGGCCAAACAGAGTCATCAAGGACATGGGATGCATCAGATACATATTTCCTCAACTGAGAGACGTGGAACACATCATGAATAGCTTGCATAGCTGCTGGTAGTTGCAGTCGATAAGCTACCTGACCCACAGATTCTAAAATAGGAAATGGGCCAACATAATGCGGACTGAGCTTTCCACGCTTTCCAAATCTGGAAACACCTTTCATCGGAGATACCTTGACAAAAACCATGTCTCCAAGCTCAAACTGCAGTGGACGTCTGCGCTGATCTGCATAGCTTTTCTGTCGACTCTGAGCTGTCAACAATCTCTGCATGATCAGATGAACCACATCAGAACATTGCTGCACCATGTCAGGTCCCGTCAAAAGTCTGTCCCCAACATCAAACCAGTTCAAGGGAGTACGACAAGGATGACCATACATCGCTTCGTAAGGAGCCATGCCGATACTGGAATGATAATTGTTATTATAAGCAAATTCAACAAGTGGCAAATGTTGATTCCATGAACCTTGCCAATCTAGGCAACACGATCTCAGCATATCTTCCAAGGTCTGAATAGTCCTTTCCGATTGTCCATCTGACTGCGGATGATACGCTGAACTGAAGGCTAACCCAGTGCCCAAAGCTTTCTGAAAACTGCGCCAGAAGCCGAAGGTAAACCGTGGATCACGATCTGACACAAGTGAAATAGGAATTCCATGCAGTGGCACAATCTTTTGAATATAAAGCTCGACCAACCTCTGCACATTCCAGGAAACTTTTATCGGCAACAATCTGGCAGTCTTAGTTAATCTGTCAACCAGCAACCAGATACCATCAAATCCCTGTGAAGTCCGAGGCAAACCCACCACAAAATCTGTAGTGACATGATCCCATTTCCACATAGGAATTTCTAATGGATACAGCAATCCACCTGGCTTTTGATGCTCGGCTTTAATCTGTTAACAAGTCAAGCACTTAGAAATAAATACAGCCACATCTTTCTTCATGCTTGGCCACCAAAACTACTTTTTCAGATTCTGATACATCTTAGTGGTGCCTGGGTGAATAGCAAAGCGGGATCCATGGGCTTCACTCAGAATCACAAGTCTCAATGCATCATTAGCGGGAATATACATTCTGCCATGAAAACTGACAACCAGCTCATCATCAAATTCAACATCGTATCTTGATATAACACGAGCCAAATCAGGATCAGCTTGCTGAGCTTCTTTAATCTGCTGATATAGAGCTGAACCCAAAGCCAAACTAGCACAAACTGCTATTGTCGGATCGGCAGGGATATCCACACTGAATGCCTCACTCGGAAGATGTTCCCATAATTTTCATTCATAAAGCAACAGATAACTGACTTGCGCTTTCCTGCTCAGAGCATCAGCCACTACATTCATTTTACCGGGCTGATAGGAGAGTGTAAAGTCATAATCTTTCATGTATTCCATCCAGCGACGCTGTCTGAGATTCAGATCTTTCTGGGAGAATATATACTGTAAACTCTGGTGATCAGTAAAAACTTGAAATTGCTCACCATACAGATAATGTCTCCAGATCTTTAAGGCAAAAACAACTGCAGCTAGCTCCAGATCATGCATGGGATAATTTTCTTCATGCTGTTTCAATTGCTGAGATGCATAAGCAATGACATTCCCATGTTGCATCAACACCGCACCCAAACCCACTCGAGAAGCATCTGTGCAAACCACAAATCCACCCGAGCCGGATGGCAAAGTCAACACTGGAGAAGAAGTCAAGAGCCTTTTCAATTCAACAAAGCTATCCTCACACTGATCCGACCAGACGAAAGGTACATCTTTACGAGTCAGTCTATTCATTGGTGCTGCAATCTTTGCAAAATCCTGGAAGAATCTTCGATAATACCCAGCCAAACCTAAGAAGCTTCTGATCTCTGTCACAATTCTTGGTCTCTGCCAATTTAGAACAGCTTCAATCTTTGCGGGGTCTACTGCTACTCCATCACCAGAAATCACGTGGCCAAGAAAATGAATCTCCCGAAGCCAAAATTCACATTTACTGAACTTTGCATAGAGCTCGTGATCTCTCAGAGTCTGCAGAACGATCCTCAAGTGCTGCACATGATCTTCATCAGAAGCAAAGTAAATCAGAATATCATCAACAAAGATTACCACGAACTGATCCAGATATGGCCGGAAAATATGCTGCATTAGGTCCATGAAAGAAGCTGGAGCATTTGTTAAGCCAAACGGCATTACCAGAAATTCATAGTGACCATAATGAGTATTGAAAGTTGTCTTCTCCACATCAGATTCCCAGATCCGCAATTAAAAATAGCCAGACCAAAGGTCAATCCGTGAAAAGACAGTAGCAGACTGTAACTGTTCAAACAAATCATCAATCCTGGGAAGCAGATATTTATTCTTGATAGTTACCTGATTCAATTGTCTGTAATCAATACAAAGCCTCAGGCTTCCATCTTTCTTTTTCACAAATAACACTGGAGCACTCCACGGAGAAAAACTGGGGCGGATATAGCATTTTTCCAGCAATTCAAGCAACTGTGTTCGCAGTTCTTTAAGTTCAGTTGGAGCCATTCGGTACGGTGCCTTTGCTAATGGGGCTGTACCTGGAATCAGTTCAGTCACCAATTCTATCTCTCGCTCTGGAGGCAAGCCTGGCAACTCATCACGAAACACATCAGGGAACTCACAGACAACAGGAATATCATTGACGTCCTGTCGTGGCTTCTCAACAGCAACCACAGAAGCTAAGAATCCCTGGCAACCTACACTAAGCAATCTACAGGCTCGAATAGCAGAAATAATCAAGCGAGAAGAGCGGGATCGAATACCTTGGAAATAAAATGCTGATTTTCCGTGTGGCTGAAAATAGACTTTCTTCGATCTGCAGTCAACCACAGCTCCATATTGCTCCAACCAATCCATACCCAGAATGATGTCATAATCTGCCAGCTGTAATGCATATAATCTCGCCGACAACTGATGATTATTAATCATAATAGGAGATTCTTCCAAACATAGAGGCGTGGTCATAAAATCTCCAGAAGGCATTTCAACATACAATTCACAGGTCACTTCTGATGTCAGCTCCTCGATACATGTAATGAAATCCTCAGAGATAAAAGAGTGAGAAGCACCAGAATCAAATAAGACATGTGCTGAATGACCATAAAGCATAATCGTACCTTCAACCAGATGGGATGCAATCGCTTCAGCTCGAGAAATGTGAGAAACCTTGCCTTTTTGCTTCTTTGATCCTACTGAAGACTGCTGGGAAGACGCTGAAGCTTGAGAATAAAATTGCTGCCGAGGTTGAGGTAAAGGAGGAGGTCTAAATTGCGACTACTGAGGCTGGGGAAATTGAGGAGCTTGCATCGGTTTCGGCCTGAACGAGCAATCTCGAACCACATGACCTGGCTGGTCACAACAGAAACAGACAATAGGAAGAGAACACGGCTGTCCCCAATGGCTTCCACCACACCTCACACATGTCCCCGGCTGATTGACAGAAGAACCTTGACGAGTCTGGGATGAAGGCGCTGTCTGCTGCTGAACAGTACCTATACCAGATGACGGCTGCTGAAAAAACTTCTTCTTCTTCTTACCATATCTCTTGAACTTGGGCTTGGAAGGGGAAGAAACACTGCCAACATCAGGCACAACAGAAGAAACTCCTGACACTGGCGGCCGATAAGTCTGCGGAAACTAATCCGTCGGCTGAACCGACCCAGCTTGAGGATATCCTCCTAGTCTCGCCATCTCTAGCTCGAGTGCCACAGCTGTAACGACCCGAGAATCCGATTACCAGGAAGGCCCGATAATCCGAGACTCGCACCGCCGCCCACGAGCCGGGAGGGCTCGGAAGGGCTAAAAGGAGTGTGGAGGCACGAAGAAATAGGAAATAAAGTAGGACAACCAACAACAACAAGCTGAAAGAAAGAACAACTACAGCTACAATAGAGTCCAGTCCAACAGAAAGTACAGTCTAAAGCAATAAAACGTACCACATGCCAAGTGAACACTCGGCCCGGCAAACTGGCAACTGAGAACCTCCGCTCCGCACCCTCGAACCTCGAGGAAGAACCGCCACACCTGAAAAGCAGGGAATGAGTCTCCAAAACAGAGACTCAGCAGGGATCCCGCGGAACCCCAACCGGAAACAACGGCGGTAGCGGAAAGGAAGCTACAACTACAGCAGGAACAATAAATCGGTGGTCGGTCAAAAATCGGCACTACAGCTACTCCTACTGCCAGAAGGCAGACCTCGATCACGCAGTCGAAGCTACCGAACCACGCTAGTACCACCTACCGAAGTAAAAACACACGGCAACCACGCCGTAGAGGCCTGTCCCCCGGACAGCCAACCTGGACACGCTGTCCAAGGTGCAACCTCGGTAAAGCCACTAGCACTAATCTCACGGCGCAAGAACCGACACATGCGCCAAGGCGAACCAACCGAAACTCAACGGTCAACACGACCGAAACCCGAAGGTCAAAGACACAGAGACTGACAGTCTGTCACTCCGTACTCGACAGGAGTACCACCCACTAGAAGCACAGCCGGTAGCGTCCCCTGACGTCTTACACCACACCACAGGTTAACCGCCTGACGTGGTAGGTCCTACCCGAGGCGCGAACACCGTACAAGTAACCACAACAAGTGACTAGCTGGGGTCACGCCCGTCGACGTGCGTCCACTGTCCCCAACCACGTGTGCACACACAGACCACGCGTCCTAGGTCTGGCCCTCTGACTGGTTTTCCCCCGCAGTCGGACTCTGGCTACGACGAGGGGCCCGACAGAAACCAGTCTAACCGTCCTCAGGGTAAGCCCGTACACCACTCCCTGGTGCGACCAGCACACGCGTACTGGTAGGCTATGACTAGTGGAGGGTCACTGAAGGAGTAGACTCTCAACTCAACGGAAAACAACGTCCGAATCCGACGACGTACGGGGACCACCCCACGTACCGGCCCCGTCGCACGGTGACCACAGTCGGAGAAGAAACGGCACTCACAGTCCACGGCCACGCACGCACCATGCGCTAGAGTCGAGAAAACTCAAGTGGCACTAAGCCACTAGACTCTGGACAGTCCTCTAAACGCACTACAGCCAACGGTCCTTGAGTCACAAGACTCGGGGTCAAGACCATTGTACGCAACAGCACAAGGCCGTCAATCTAGTCCAATCTCTAGGTCTAAAACCACGGTAGCACAAGTACCGAGACAACTCACGAGTCGCCAAGACCACCCCCTCGGGAAGGGAACGCAAGGGACCAAGGCCACCCACACGGGCCACACCGAAAACACAAAAGTACGATTCCCAGGGCAGAACACAAGCCACCACGACGATTTCCCATCTTGTAGCAAGCGGGAAACCTCTAGCCCCAGGCCGGATAACTAGACTCGCAGTCCAAGGCCAAACATGTGGCCCACACGGGAATCGCCTTCCTAAGAAACCCACAACATGCGGGGAAGACCCCACCGCACGCACACCGGTACACGGTGACTCGATCGAGCGTAACATGAAGCCCAACACGCGAGAAGTCACCCGGACTCTCAACCCTATGGGCACACTAAACGAGGTAACATGATCCCTCCTGACACCCCAAAAATACAGACCCAGAACCCATGGGGTGTCCGGGATACTCACAAGGCCGTAGGTCGACCACTGGGTCCCAACCGGGTCGACCGGAGACCAACACAACACAATCGGACGCTAAAAGGTCACCTGGACCCTTAAGCGCATGACACGCAAAATGAGGTAAGTGGGACAACCTCTGGACACCCAAAGATACGGTCACGGAACTCCACGGGGTGTCCAGGACACACACGGCTCAAGGGGGGCATGATCAGCCGCAGACCGCCCGCCACGGGCAGCCCGGATGGTCACTTCACTAACGCGCTATAGGTCCATAGCGCGTTCAAGCAGAACGCGCTAGGAACCTATAGCGCGACAAGGCAGGTCGCGCTATGTTTCCATAGCGCGACAGTCCAGAACGCGCCATAGCCCTATAGCGCGACAGGAACCGCCATACTGTTCATCTTCCCCGATGAACGCGCTCTATCGGGGCAGCGCGACCATCAAGAACGCGCTACTGGAGCATAGCGCGTTCTCAGTCCGCACCCGAAAACGGTGGAAACCATGGGAAAAACCATTCCACGCCCCGTTCACCCCCAGGTGAAGGGGAAACAAAAGGGGAAACCTTCCCCAAGCCCCTAGGCATGCATCTAAACCCCTGGATCGCTCGAAAACACGGTAAAACGGAAGATCCAGGCTCACACCTCAAAAACATGAATTTTTCCCCAAATCGCCCCGTTTAGCCCGCTCGGCTCACCACGGCCTACCAAACTCGCGAGAAAAGAAGTGCACGAGCTGGGGGTCCATCTCCGTACCTCCACCGAAGAAAAGACGCGTCGTGGACGCCGATCCACGAAGAAAACGCCGCGAAACCCTCGCCGGCTCGCGATCGCGCCACCGAGCTTCCACGCGCCTCCTCCGCCTCGATCCTCGCCTGTCCTCTCCCGCATCCTCGCCCGCGCCACCTCCACCTCGCCCCCGCCTCGCTCCGTCGGCCGCCGGAGAAGAGAGGGGAGAAAGAGAGCGTGAGAGAAGAGAGAGGGAGGGAAGAGAGAAATGAGAGGGGGTGAGAGAAAAGGGTTAGTATATATAGGAAAACCCAAAAATTCAATAAATTCAGAAAATTATGAAAAAATACCTCCGCGATCCTCGGAAGGAACACAACGCAGTGGTACTGTCCCGGAGTCGTAGAACGCCATGGTTTGCCCTGCAAAGAGTTCCGAAGGCACATCAGGAAAAAAACACATGTAAAGTACAAAATACACTCCGAGACCCACTACAATGATCCGAAAAAAATATCCGAAAAATCCGGGGCATTACAGCCCTCCCCCCTTAAAGGAATTTCATCCTCGAAATTCACGACCAATCACGAAGTCCCAGGGGAAGAACACTGAATCAACTGACACGCTGTTAGAGCCCCAGCACAGAAAACCTCGATTCTCACGAAAACACGGATCCTGAGGAACACAGCCAGACTCATAATCACACACAACACCTCGCTCCTTGCGCCGAGCACACTGGCCAGCAGAGCAGGCACATACCAAAGGACACAGTTCGGCATCACCTCAGACAATGCGAGAATCAACCATGGCACCGCAGCCACAATCTCGCTCACCGAGGAATCACAACCCTCGACACGAACAACAGCTACCGATTCATCCAATGGTCGGCAGACAAATGGCACATCAGCTTCGTAGCCAACTGACAGGTCGCACGCCCTCCTCGAGGGAGCAACCAAAATAGAGCCTCCACCAGCTCACGCAGTCCTCTCCGCAGACCGCAACCAGAATATCGGCTCAGCACCAAGAAACACCTCACACATGGCAAGCCGAAAGCCGGACCTAACACTGTGCCAACTCTTGTCAAAAGACAAACTTCGACAAAGCCCAGATCCCATCCGGAAAGGCACATCATAGAAATGACCACCAAAGGTCTCGCTGGCACACGGCCCTCGCCACGCTCGAGCCCCAACAACCAGCATCTTCTGTCTCTGAAAAGACCATCCACTGGTGTGGACGCGGGATTTTTATTTATTTATTTATGTCTATTATTTTATATATTGATTGATTGATTATTTATTGATTTATTGGCGTGCCAGTCACCGGAGTGATGATTTTATTGTGCGCTCGATCTGACTTGGTCAGTCGATTGTGAGTGATCGTGTCTGGACCAGAAGTCCGTCATACCATAAAGGCTATGACGTTAATTACGCCCTTCCAAGGAAGGACAACCCTTGATTAAACGCTAAAGGTAGGAGGATGACAGCGGTAAAGCCGCATGCTCAAAAGAGACGAATTCGTTCACTTGCAAGACGTTAAATGGATTAGACGAAGCAGGGGTTGGTTATTTTCGGGATAAAACCGACGGCATATTCTCACCATCTTGGACCATGCCAAGTGGGGAATAGTAAACCACCCATGCAGTGGCAGGGTGGGATCCGTAAAAGATCGGGCATAATTGACCCGGAATCCGAGTAAGTACTGGCGTAGCATGACGCGCTCCGTGCAGACGCGATGTTGCATCTATATCCCCCTTCAAAGGGCCATCGGAGAGCATGCAAGGACATAACTCCACAGGCTAGTGGGGTTGAGATAGAAAGCATCACATTTACTTGGCAAGGTATGTGTGAATTTCGGCAGCATGTCCCCTCAACTTGGATTATGCCAAGAGAAGATAGGTCATCATTCACAGAATGCCGGGATGACAACCGAACGAGGATGGGCACCGGGCCCCGGGACATCGCTTGCCTTTATACCATCGATTAATATCCCCTCGAAACTCCTCAGAACTCATGCAATGACATGGCCCTTTGGGTTCATGAGGGTGAAATCCGGATCGAGAATGAAGACTGTAGGGGAGGTCTTCCCCAATAATGTGTCTTCTCAAGGCATCAATGATGGTCTCTGAACATCCCTGGGACATATGTGTGAAGAGATCAGAAGGCTGATGAACGGTATTGCAGAGATGGGCCTCTGACTGGACTTTATTTGGCCGAAGAAAGAGGGTCTCGGCATGGGTTTCTACCGGCCGAAGGGAGGAGCTCTTGGCATGGTTTTATTTGGCCAAAAGGGGGCTTCTCGGCGTGGGTTTAGCTGGCCTTATGAAGGTCTCGGCGGTGGCTTCTTAACAAAACAAGGGGGGGTCTCGGCGGTGGCTTCTTAAAAAAACAAGGGGGGGTCTCGGCGGTGGCTTCTTAACAAAACAAGGGGGGGTCTCGGCGTTGTAGACACGCCAAAATTGACATTTTGTTGATCAAATCTCATGTTATTATGTAAACGCCCCAAGTGGACTTCAATATTCCTATAATATAAAGTTTTTCTATTTTTCATGAGTTTTCTGCATTTTTCTTGCATTTTTGTGAATCACGACTTGACTAAGGGCGTTACTTGATAAAGTAACGACCTGTGATAAGGCATTTTAAAAGAAAGGACGACCGTATGTAAGGGCGTCAATTCCTGGTATTATCCTTTAATTTTTGGAATTATTTATTTTCAAAATAAAAGGCTTTTTCTGAGTAACGCCTTTCCTCAGGGCGTGTTTTGAAGAAACGTCGTTTTCGCAGGCGTGTTATCTCAGTTTCCAAACGGAGGAAGTTTTCATTTCCAAAATTAAACCCAGGAAGAAATGGCCTTTACTAGGTCGTGTTTCAAGAAACGCCTCTGTGCAGGTCGTCAATTCTTAAAAGACGCCTTCTCTCAAGGCGTGTTTTCACTCCAGAGTCCTTCTTTCTCCATCTTTCCCCCACAGTTCCCTGCTATCCTTGGACTCTTGCTCGATCTTAATCCTTCCTTGGATGCCTCATTACCTATTCTTATCATTTCCTTGTTTGATCACATCCGATTGAAACTATAAAAGAAAACTTCATTCGCTCGTAACAGAGGTTGAAGATTTTAAGTATTCAATAGGTTGAAGATTTTACGTATTCAACAGGCACCCTGAGCATTTAGAGGTTAAGACGTGAGTTATCAAGCAAGCACGCAGAGCTTCCTCCTTCGAGCATTGATTTTTCTTCATCCCTCTGCATCCGTTCAGCGTCTTCCCGGTTCCCTTTACTCTTGTCAGGGAGAGCAGGGCGATATATATATATAGCTTGTCTGTTGTTCATCACATTCTTATCATCACTATTGTTACCTGTCGTTAGTTCTTTTACCGCATTTAGCATATCATATTCTTCCCTAGTTCTCTGCTAGGGGTTTACAAAACAAAAAAAGAAGGTGCGCTTGTTGATGTCTTTTCATCATTTTTATGTTGGTTCTTGACTGATACTATTGCACTTTGGCTGATCCCCTTCTCTTTTCATTGTTTTTCATTGTCTTCTTTTACAAGGTAATCAATCGAGAAAACCCACTTCATCGGTCGGCCGATTGGAGTTGGAGGAGGAGGCCCACATTCATCCCGCATCCCACTTTTCACTAGGTACACGCGATCTCATTTCTTCTTATTGAGGTAAACCCTCTGGTGATCACAACTCCCCTTTAGCACCTCGTGCTATATTCTTTATCACATCTTATACATGTTATCATCATTGTTATTTATTTTTCACTCCCTGGTATTTGAGGATTTTTAATCCGATCTACAAATTGGCGATCACGGTGGGACATCCACTGTTCTCTTTGTTGATTACCATCACCATTGGCACCCTCGTGTGCCCTTTCCCCTTGACACCCTCGTGTGTCCTTTCCCCTTAGGCACCCTCGCGTGCCCTTTCCCCTCGGTACCCTCGGTACCCTTTCCTTTGTGCCCCTCGGGCACCCTCCATTGTGCACCCTGCACACCCCCCGGATCAGTCAATTGCTGCTTATTAACGCCTTTGACAAGGGCGTCTTTTGATTTAACGCCCCTCACAGGGACGTGTTTTGATTAATTAACGCCCCCCTCAAGGGCGTGTCTTTATTGCATCTGCTTGCTTGTTCTCCGCTATTTTCTCGTCTGCTATTTAACGCCCCTTACAGGGACGTGTTTCATTGATTAACGCCTATCTCCAGGGCGTCTGTTTCTATAACTGCGGTTTGTTGCATGCTGATTATACTATCTGTGGAATAACGCCCCTCTTGGAGGCGTTTCACTTCTTATCAACGGCTGTCATTAGGGCGTTTCTCTTTATCATAACTGCTGTTCGCTGCATCCTTATCATATTGCCTGTGAATTAACGCCCCTCTAAGAGGCGTTTCATTTATTATCAGCGCCTTCCATCAGGGCGTGTCTCTGAGTTTTGACGTCCTCAGTTGCAGGCGTCCTTTCTTTATAACGCCTCACCCTAAGGCGTTTTTTTTCTACGGTCTGTGAGACCCTCACAGAGTTCACGACAGCCACGCTGCCGTGTTTTCATTTTATCACGACCTGCCGTAGGGCGTGTCTTTCCTCTTGCTGTAAACACGACCTTTCCAAAGGCGTGTCTTTACTGTTCTTTTCACAGATTGGCTATTATTCATTGCTGAGCATTTGTCTTGATATTACATTGCTGATTGGATTATCTTGATTTGTTGGCTTGGTTGAGAGACCTCCTCTCTCTATCCTAGGATCCACACACCCTTCTTGGAATCGGGACGACCCTCCATTGAGCATTCCGTCTCTTTGGACCGGAAACCCCTTTTCCAAGACCTCCGTAAGTCCCC
>JAHNEJ010001651.1:0-86357 GCA_022559845.1 Amorphophallus konjac | reverse complement strand
TAAAATTGTTTATGATTAAGCACTTATGATCATGTCATGTTCTGAATTAATGAAGGCTAATAAGTTTCAAGTGCAAAAGTTTACAGGATTCGAGACGTTTGGACCACTCATGGGAGTAACATCTTGTCACCTTGTATCTGTTTCTTGTAAGCATTATTATTATATGATATCTACACTATTATAGTATGTCAAGGACCTTGTGGTTCTGATGAACCTGAAATTTGAGTTCCCCTTCGTCAAAAACGATGACGATTTCAGGAAAGTCTTGATCACACGGATAGGCCGTTGAGTTGTTAAAGGTTTGGGACGATGGTTCCACTTTTTGAGTTGATGCGCGGACAAACGGGCTTCGGCTTAGTGTTAGCTCAGAGATGTGGATTCTTGACTAGATCTAAATGGCTTAGCAATATTATCCTTGATTATTTTCTATTTTAGTTTATTTTAATCTTTCTTTTAGCCCAGCATGCATCATGTAGGACTTTGAGTTTCATGCTGAAAATCTTCATATTATGGCAATAATGAAGTTCACTCGCTCTTGATTGAGTTGACATGAGATATTCCACTTCAAATCAAGTACTTCATTCTATTTGAAGCCGTTCAGGCTGATTCCTTGAAAGTGTCGCTTTTGTTGGATCTCTATCCCAATTCTCTTTATTTTTCTGCAAAATTTACCTTGGTTGTAGCACGTCCACGTTGGCTGGTAATCTCTCCAATGGTCTTTCCCTGTCGTGCCCACGCGCACACCCTTTATTTACTTAGTTTAAATCTCCTTTTATCCAACAAATCGATGTTTCCTTGGAACCACTCAGAGTTGTTTCACTCAGAATCTTGAAAAGATTTCAAATGCTTAATGTTCTGAGGCGTGTCACATCACACCTTGGCGTCTCCTTATCAGTTCATTCCACTTCATTCCTTTCGTTACACTTCATTCCATTTCTGTCTCACTCCCTTGCAAAGCAGACGCCAAGGCGGGGCAGCTGTAGACACGCCAAAATTGACGTTATGTTGATCAAGTCTCATGTCATTATATAAACGCCCCAAGTGGACTTCAATATTCCTATAACATGAAGTTTTTCTATTTTTGTGAGTTTTATGCATTTTTCCCACATTTTTCATGATTCACGACCTAACGAAGGGCGTTACTTTCAAAAGTCGCGACCTGTCATAGGGCATTTCAAAAGAAGGGACGACCATAGGTGAGGGCGTCAATTCCTGGTATTATCCGTTAATTTCTGGAATTATCTATTTTCAAAATAAAAAGCATTTTATGCGTAACGTCCTACCTCAGGGCGTGTTTTTAAGCAACGCCGTTACCTCAGGCGTATTCCAGGAATTTCTAAACAAAGAAAGTTTTATTTCCAAAATTAAATCCAGGAAGAAACGGCCTTTCCTAGGTCGTGTTTCAATAAACGTCCTGTGGCAGGTCGTCAATTCATAAATTGACGCCCTGGCTTGAGTCGTGTTTCATCCAGAGTCCTTCCTTTTTCCATCTTTCCCTCACAGTTCCCTACCATCCATGGGACTCTTGCTCGATCTTGATCCTTCCCTGGATGCCTCATTGCCTGTTCTTATCATTTCCTTGGTTTGATCATCCGATTGAAGCATTATAAAAGGAAATATCATTCGATCGTGAAAAAGGTTAACCGGGTTAAGCATTCAAAGCATTTGAAGTATTCAGAAGGTTGAACGCCTGCTTCCACTCCATCCCTCTGCATCAGGGGCGTGCTTCATCCATCCCTCTGCATCCGTTCAATACCTTCACGGCTTCCCTTTACTCTCGTCAGGAAGAGCAGGGCTATCGTGCTTGTTTCATTTATTTTCTAAGCATATTCATCATCACTGTCATCCTATCATTAGTTTTCTTATTGCATTACATATCAACATATCATATCCTTTCCCTAGTTCTCTTCTAGGGGTTTAAAAAAAAATAAAAAAAAAGGTGCGCACGTTGATGTCTTTTCATCATTTCATGTTAGTTTTGGATTGATACTATAGCACTCTGGCTGATCCCTCTCTCTTTTGCTTGTTTTCATTGTCTTTTTACAAGGTAATCAACTAAGAAGACCCACTTCATCGGCCGACCGATTGAAGTTGGAGGAGGAAATCCACATCCATCCTGCATCCTAATTTCCATCAGGTACACGCGATCTCCTTTTCTTCTTATTGAGGTAACCCCTCTGGCGATCACATCATCTCCACTTTAGCACCTCGTGCTATTTTTATTGCATTCTTTTGCATTATTTATCCCATTGTCATATTTAATTTCCCAAACAAAGAGCGGATTTTAATCCGATCTACAATGGGTATGGATATATCCGCGGATATCCGTATCCGTCCATAAACTATGAGTCCACATTCACGTCTAAAAAAATGTGAGATTTATGAGAATTAGAAAAAAAGAAATCCGGTCAATTCTTTCCTTTCTAAAGTAATTTTTATGTTTTATAAAAATGTCCTTATAATTTTAGCAAGAAGTCTAAACTCACAAACTCAACAAGACGGGCAACAGATTGGGTTCATGTCAAAATCATAGATGTAACATGCACAATAAGTTATTAAGAGCGGGTTCGGATCGGGTACGGGTTTGAGTGCACTAAATCCATACCCTATCCGAATATGAGACGGGCATTTTAAACGTATCCGAACCTGAATCCATATCCGTTTATTCGGGTATTACCCGACCCATCACAGGTCGGGTAATGCGGATAATCGAGTTTGCGGATATTTTTGACATCCCTAGCCAGGAGTTTTCTTGCTTGGAGTAGGATTCTCTTTCCTACTGTTGAATCGTCGTTGTCCGGTTCCGGTCAACCCGGGGTGACTCAGTGGTTGACAGGTGACCTTGTGTGTCTCGGCGGTTCTGTCTAGTTCGAGACATGGTTCTGGACGTCTCGAGGTATCGTCTTACCTCGGTCTACGTGTCTAGGTGTACTGAGGGTCTCGTTGATCCCTCAGGTCTCCGTGTGTCGTTTTCTACGGTTGTTTCCTCTGGCTTAGGCTTAGACCAATTGGCGGCGTGTATCTGCCGTTGTACAACGATCTTGACTCCGAGTTATGAGACTCAAGGATCGTTGTGTTAGTAGGTCTAGTCGTCTTGTCCTGAGTCTGTTGCCAGTTGTCTTGCTGCCTCGGTGCTTCGAAGTATGTACGACAGTGCTTCCTTGCCTATCTGTACTCTAGCACTCGTGTTTTGGAGTCTGTGTCTAGTGAGCCTCCACTAGTCGTAGCCTTACGACACGTTACGACGTGTCGACCCACCTGGGAGTTGGTGGTGAAGGCAGTTCCCGATATACGGTTTGTAAGTTAGTTTCCGTGGGTCCCCGCTGTACAGTGGCGTCCTACTGGGTGGGGAAAACTAGCTAGAGGCCTGGCTCTCCAGCAAGAGTCGGTGTGTGCACACGTGGTCAGGGGCGTTGGACTGACGTCAACGGGCGTTACCCTATCTAGTCACTCGCTACTGTAGTTCATGTTCTGGTTCTGAGAGTGTCTTAGTCTCTGTCATGTTTTGGGCGACAGCGCAGATGAGACACTTGTAGGCACAGCATAAGACGTCAGTGGACGCAGCTGGCCGTTCTTCTAATAAGGAGGTGCTTCCGTCACGTGACACGTGACTCTCGTGTTTCTCGCACGTCGTGACCTTTCCGGGTTAGCCCTCTCGTGGTCTTGTCCGAGGTCAGTGTTGTGTCGTGTGCACGACGTTCTAGTCGTGTGTGTGTGGTCATGTCTAGACGAGCGTGCATGGCAATCGAGTCATGTATGCTTTAGAGCGTTGTTGTCTGTCTAGGTTCTTCCTAGGCTTTTTGCCCGTCTTTGTAGGCCCGACAGATCGGTAACTCCTGACCTTGTCAGATCAGAGTTCGCCTTCTTGTTGTTGCCTGGAGTAGTTTGGGGAGCCGAGGTTAGTCCGGCGGCCGCGCTTGTTCGGTACGACTTTTCCCTTTTCTTTGAGCTATTTCTACTCCTTCCGTTCCGATTTTCTTTTACAGCTTTCTAATGGTAGTTTTCCTACTTTACTACTACTGCTGTTTTAGCTGTTGTTCTGTGTTACTGCGTTATTTTTTAGTGGGGATCCGCGTGACCCCTACTGGGCCAGTGACACGAGGCTCACCCCTGCTTTTCAGGTGGGTGACGTCGTTCTGCTTCCACGATGCCTGGTGTGCGAGTCCGTAGCTGCCAGCTGGTACCTTAGTCGGGCTTCCCCCAACTTTCTAGGTACGTCTTTTTTTTCGGTTGACTGTACTGCTAGACTTGCTTGTCTTTCCTTTGAACTGGACTCTGGTATAATTGTTAAATTGAAATTGTTAATTAAAAAGTAATTTTATTTCTGCTACTTTAGCAAACCGATCTAATGAAATTTAATTGTTTACTGTTATATCTCTGTGGCTTCAATGTACTCTACACATGCCTTTTATCCCTTCGGAGCTTTACCGCTCTTGGGAGGCCTCGCGAGTTCCAAGTGCTATCGGGTATATCAGGGATTCGGGTCGTCACAGGTGATATGAGAGCAGTGTTCTGAGATGTTCGGAGTTCTTTTCTGAGCTACCAGAGCATTGTTGTGTGAAGTACATGGGAATCTGAGATATACAGTCTCTAGAGTCCTGAAAGTCCAGTACAGTCTTTCGCTGGCTTAGGTTTGCGATTCCTTGTCGCTTTGTTTTCCTCGTGTCGTCTTGCACGTGCTGTGTTAGCACTGTACGAGATGGTCTTGATCTCGTCCGGATGTGACGAGATGCTCCTTTTTCGTCGTGGTGTTCGTCTCGATCATGTTGTACTTGGCAGAGTTCGCCGGAAGGCTTGAATCTGCGGTACATTGTTCGAGATCTTTTTCGTGATTTGTTCAGGTGGCTGCTGACTTTTCGCATTGGTGTGATGACCGTACACGCTCTTACGTTGTTTTGGTCGTCCCAGCTTAAGTCTGTTCAACTCCTGATGTGTTTCGCTTCGGTTGAAGTGGTCGATTAGATTCTTTGTTTGAGAAGATGCTCGAGCGAACCTAGGATTTCCCTTCCTGGTGAGCTGCTGTTAGTCGAGCTTGATGCTTCTCATCCCGTCTGGTGGAGTCTTTTCGAGGTAAGCCTTGGAATTACTGTCTTGGGGATGCCTTTGTCCTGCGTCTACTTAAGGGTGGACTTTGTTTAATCTGAGCCGGATCTGCTCCTTATCTTACGGTTGCTTGGCTTCGGACCTAATCCTTGTGGTGAGAGCCGTTGTGCGCCGTATTTATCGTGCCGTGTCTAACGGCCGATGTGTTGTGAAGGTTCATTTATTGTTTCAGGACGTATAGGTAAGCTGAGACTAGCATTTTATTTGTGCCTTGTGCTGAAGCTCGTACTCTCCTTTGTTTGCACTTAGGCTATTTGTGATCGGTTGCTCGTAGGATCAGTACTCGTGGCGTGTTATGTTACGATTTTTATGAGTTGCGATGGCGCCGTGTGTGTGCTGAGATGCGGATACCGAGATATTCCCTGTTGCCTCTGTGCGTTGTTTGAGTGCGTAGCGGAAGCGTGTGGGCTGGTCACCCATAGGTCGAGAATCGTTGTTGTGAGATTCTGGACAGTTGAGAATTTCATTCTTCTCGATATAACTTCATCTTGGCTTCCTGTGCCTTGATGTTGCCTGTTGCCGTGCTGTTACTGGAATCATTCTGGTGTTGGCATTGTCATTTGTGAGTGTTGGGGAATCTGTCGGCATTCCTGCTGATTGAGTACCCTCTGCTCCGTATTCTCTTTTCTTGGGTATTGTCTTCTCGAGACGTGCTCGTGGTCCTTGAGATGCGTTCCCCGAGATTATTTTTCTTGTTGTTGTGGGTCTGTTCTTGGTGAGCTGCTCGATGCATCACTAGTTCCTTGTAGTCGTGTGTTCAGCTGTCGTTGTACCTTGATGTGACCCAGCTTGCGGTTGTGTTCTGTGGTTCTGTGTTCAGTACAGAACTGGGATCCTGCAAGTGTTGTTGCTACTGTTGTTGTCGTTTTAGCGCTGTTTCTCTATGATTTTGTCTGTCTGTTTTGGCACTATGTGAACCAGGTCTTGTTAGTTAGCTTTGCTATACCCTCTTCTCCTAGTTGAGTTAGCATGCGACTCGATCAGATATAATGTCTGAATGAGGGCTAACTTGATTGTGCTTGTGGTCCAGTGCTGTCGTTGGCGTCCTGTGTGCCAGGTGTTCCTTGTTGCCTTTGGCACTGGAGCCGATGTTATTGTCAAGCTGTCAGCCGAGAGGACTATCTCCTTGTTTAAGCTGATACTCGCCGTGTCTGTCGTTTCGTTTTCCCGATATCTGTTTTCATGGCATGTGTCGTGTCTCCTTCCCTGCGAGACGTAAGCGACGTTGCCCTGTTTCGGAGGTGTTGGACTTGTGTTCACTTGGGTGCCGTTATCGATCCAGAGCGTGTGCCAGTGATTATGGTCTGACTATGTTCCTCTGAACTGTGTTCTCTCGAGATTCGTGTCGTTTCAAGTTGTGTTGTGGGGTTGTTCTTACCTGCTTCTCCTTTGTTAGTCCTTAAATTTCGAGGATGAAATTTCTTAAAGGAGGGGAGGATGTAATGCCCTGGATCCTTATTGGATTCTTATTAGGTCTTTATTTATTTCTTCTTCACTCTCTCTCCGCCCTCATTTCTCTCATCTCTTTCTCTCTCTCGTTCTCTTTCGTCTCAGGACCGTTCGACGTGGGGCGCATGACCGTGGAGAGCTGGCCGAGGCGAGGACGCGATGGAGTGATCGGGACGCGGGATGGAGCAACGATTTGAGCGTGGCGTGGCGCGATCCCTCGGTGGATTCCGAGATCAGCGCGGTTCGTGTTTTGGCGTTTTCGACATGGATTAGTCGCTTCGGCGCACGGTTTCTTCGATGGAGGTAGGAAGACGGATCACCTACTTCTCCTGCACGTTTTCTCTGCAGTTTCACGTTGTTCGGTGCTAGAACGGGCGAGTTTGGGCTCGTTTAGGTAAAACCGTGGTTTTGGGAGTTCGCTGGGTTCGTCGAAAAATGGCGACGGTTTTTAGATTAGTTAGTGTCAATGGACTCTCTGGAACGTCCGCGTTCCATAGTCACTGATTTTGTGTCGATTGGCGGTCATTCGGGACCGTTAGGAGCCCGGGAAGTCCGGTGATTCCATTTGGGTCGATTTGAAGAAATCACCCGTTTCTCGCTGTTTCTTGGCTGATTTGACTCATGTTGGAGTCTAAGTGTTGTATATCGTCGTTATGGATGTATTGCCTTCGTTTCAAAACGAACGGGGCGTGGAAAGGCCACGATCGGGCCGATCCTGTGGTTTGCTGACCGTGAGGCCTACGTAGTATAACATTAACCGCGTTGGGCTTAGGGCGGCTGGTTTTGGACCGTTTAGAGTGAGTCGGTGGGCGTCTGCGCGGTCGCGCGACAGACCGCCCAGTGGATGGCGCTGCCAGGTGTGAGCCGCCCAGTCCACTTGAGCGGCCGATTTCCAGTCGTTCTATTTTTCCCGTGGTGTTGAGCGGCCAGGTCTTGACCGCTTAGCACGGTTGACCTTGGGTCAACATTTTAAGGCGGTTCATGGGGCAGTTCTCCCTTAGCAGTCCTGTGCGTTGAGCGGTCTGTCCCTAGATCGTTCTGACCATCGTCTGACCGAGTACTGTAGTAGGTCAGTTGGCTTGAGCGGCTTTCCCTTAACCGCTCTATGCCTTCGGGCGGTCCAGCCCTAACCGTCCAGTCTTTCAGTACCTTGAGGTCTGTCCCGTTGAGCGGTTCCGTTTAAACCGTTCTGTTCGATTGAGCGGCCATGTCCGGACCGTTCAGCTCATTCATCGGCCCCTTTGTGACTGCCCAGTGAGTTGAGTCCGTGGCTGTATCTTCTGGCCCTGATGGCCTGATCTGTGTCTGTCTGTCTGTGTGTGTGTCATAGGACGATTAGCTAGTCCGTGTCGCGTGTCTTCTATAGACCGATGGGTGGTTTGTCGGGCAGGTCATCTAGAGTTAACTGATCCTAGTGGTCATATCCTTGATCGCTACAGTCGTCTCGTGGCCCTACCCACGACTGCCGGTATCCTTGTCTCTGTGTGCGTTGCGGCTACTTCCTTGGCTGCTTGGTTGGCCTGGCGGCTGGATAAGGAGTCGTTTATGCCCAAAGGGTTGTTCTTCGTCGTTTCGATTTTCGTATGTCTTGACTTGACCTTGTGGTCTGCCTGCTGTCCTGTGGATGTCTCCTAACGTCCTATTAGGGCTAAGACTACGTTATGAGGTAGCCAGAAGTTTTCTTGCTTGGAGTAGGATTCTCTTTCCTACTGTTGAATCGTCGTTGTCCGGTTCCGGTCAACCCGGGGTGACTCAGTGGTTGACAGGTGACCTTGTGTGTCTCGGCGGTTCTGTCCAGTTCGAGACATGGTTCTGAATGTCTCGAGGTATCATCTCACATCGGTCTACGTGTCCAGGTGTACTGAGGGTCTCGTTGATCCCCCAGGTCTCCGTGTGTCATTTTCTACGGTTGTTTCCTCTGGCTTAGGATTAGACCAATTGGCGGCGTGTATCTGTCGTTGTACAACGATCTTGACTCCGAGTTGTGAGACTCAAGGATCGTTGTGTTAGTAGGTCTAGTCGTCTTGTCCTGAGTCTGTTGCCAGTTGTCTTGCTACCTCGGTGCTTCGAAGTACGTACGACAGTGCTTCCTTGCCTATCTGTACTCTAGCACTCATTTTTTGGAGTCTGTGTCGAGTGAGCCTCCACTAGTCGTAGCCTTACGACACGTTACGACGTGTCGACCCATCTGGGAGTTGGTGGCGAAAGCAGTTCCCGATATACGGTTTGTAAGCTAGTTTTCGTGGGCCCCTGTTGTACAGTGACGTCCTACTGGGTGGGGAAAACTAGCTAGAGGCATGGCTCTCCAACAAGAGTCGGTGTGTGCACACGTGGTCAGGGGCGTTGGACTGACGCCGACGGGCGTTACCCTGTCTAGTCACTCGCTACTGTAGTTCATGTTCTGGTTCTGAGTGTGTCTTAGTCTCTGTCATGTTTCGGGCGACAGCGCAGACGAGACACTTGTAGACGCAGCATAAGACGTCAGTGGACGCAGCTGGCTGT
Organism: Amorphophallus konjac; assembly: GCA_022559845.1. Lineage (NCBI taxonomy): Eukaryota > Viridiplantae > Streptophyta > Magnoliopsida > Alismatales > Araceae > Amorphophallus > Amorphophallus konjac. The sequence continues at coordinate 77,303 of JAHNEJ010001651.1, read as the reverse complement.
TCTTCTAGTGAGGAGGTGCTTCCGTCACGTGACACGTGACTCTCGTGTTTCTCGCACGTCGTGACCTTTCCTGGTTAGCCCTCTCGTGGTCTTGCCCGAGGTCAGTGTTGTGTCGTGTGCACGACGTTCTAGTCGTGTGTGTGTGGTCATGTCTAGAAGAGCGTGCATGGCAATAGAGTCATGTATGCTTTAGAGCATCGGTGTCTATCTAGGTTCTTCCTAGGCTTTTTGCCCGTCTTTGTAGGCCTGACAGATCGGTAACTCCTGACCTTGTCAGATCAGAGTTCGCCTTCCCATTGCTGCATGGAGTAGTTTGGGGAGCCGAGGTTAGTCCGGCGGTCGCGCTTGTTTGGTACGACTTTTCCCTTTTCTTTGAGCTGTTTCTACTCCTTCCATTCCGATTTTCTTTTACAGGTTTCTAGTGGTAGTTTTCCTACTTTACTACTACTGCTGTTTTAGCTGTTGTTCCGTGTTACTGCGTTATTTTTTAGTGGGGATCCGCGTGACCCCTACTGGGCCAATGACACGAGGCTCACCCCTGCTTTTCAGGTGGGTGACGTCGTTCTGCTTCCGCGATGCCTGGTGTGCGAGTCCGTAGCTGCCAGCTGGTACCTTAGTCGGGCTTCCCCCGACTTTCTAGGTACGTCTTTTTTTTCGGTTGACTGTACTGCTAGACTTGCTTGTCTTTCCTTTGGACTGGACTCTGGTATAATTGTTAAATTGAAATTATTAATTAAAAAGTAATTTTATTTCTGCTACTTTAGCAAACCGATCTAATGAAATTTAATTGCTTACTGTTATATCTCTGTGACTTCAATGTACTCTACACATGACTTTTATCCCTTCGGAGCTTTACCGCTCTTGGGAGGCCTCGCGAGTTCCAAGTGCTATCGGGTATATCCGGTATCCGGGATCCGAGTCGTCACAGGGGTTGTTCTGGCGTTGGCCGATCGTTCCTCAATGGAACAATAGCGCGGGTCGTGGAGTAACATCCCCTTGATCGTGGGGAGAGTTACCCGTTGTGTACTTGTCCCTTCCGGAAGAGGAGGGGCCTCGTGGCGAGATTCTCGTCGTCGAGGGTGCGTCCCAACCATTGATGGGGATATCAGAGCAAGTGCACTGACATTTTAATATGTATTTGTGTCCTTTAGTTTATTTTTATATCCTTGGGAAAGTATATGTGCAATTGTAAGGCTTTATAAGCCAATGCGTCATTCCCAAGGATTGTTTGGGTTTTTATGCAAAATGTCAGTATGTCCAACAAGGGGGCCCTCACTCCTTCCCCATTAGTCCACATAAGCCTTATGGGTCCATGTGGTGCCGGTCAAAGTCCTAGGTGGCCTTCTAGATGCTTTGACAAGTCAAGGGAGACAATGTGTAAAAAAAGTCAAGATTCCAACCCATAAGTCCAAGGGGCGCCCCCCCCCCCTTAATTGTATTTTAATGTGGTTCCAAACCACATGGGATAAATAATTAGGAACTCCCCCATATGCCCCTCCCAATTCTAGATCTAAGGTTATTTTGTGTCTTTTGTCATTTCATACAAATACCTTGTATTCTCATTTTTACTAGAATTAATGAAGTGAAATTTCAGAAAATTGGTTGGAATCCCCCCTTGGAGGGTGCGCCCCTATCCCCTCTCTCCCTCTGGTTCTTCCTCTTCCTCCAGCAATCCAGGGTGTGAGACCCTTTCTATCTCCCCCTCTCATCCTCTGAGTTCAACTTCTGCCGCGGCCGCCATCGCGCCGCCGTCTTCATCGCCGGAATTCTATCTCTATCAGGATAGAAGCCCATATCTGGAATTTTATCTTTGATTCTTGTTGTCTGATCGAGCCCAAACTTTGAGAGCTTGTTCTACTTATCTCCCCTAGTCTCCAGTTTAATTTTTGTGTCATTTGGACGTTGTTTAGTATTTTTTTCACATTTCTTGTTCTTTCCCTTGAAATCTGTCATTCTGCAGATCCACAGGACAGAGTCATCTGTTAGTATTTTTCCCACCCCCTTAACAATTTCTAGAAAATCCATAAAAATTACCCAGTGTTCCTCACATATACCCCCTTCTACCATAATTTTCGTGGAGTCTAGAAAAATCATTTAGTCCTTGGTCAAAGGTCAGTTTCAGGTAAATCACTTGCTGTCCTTAGTGTCAGTAACCTGATCCACAGGAAAACCTGTAGTTTGCATAGCCTCCCATTTCTCATTCCCTTGTTGGATCGACCTACAAAATTTATATGTTGTAGATCTGGGAGTCCTCTTTCCAACCCCACCGGTCTTCCCTCGATCTGATTCCGAATCTGAGAGAATTAATTCTTTCCACCGAGACGTGTAAATCTATTCCCTGTGCAGATCAGAAAATTCAGTCTGTGAATAATTCAAGCAAAATTATCAAAGGTCAACTTCTGGAACCGCCACTTCATGGAGTCGATCAGGGACATCCCGCCATCGTACCAGCCGAACGGCGCCTTCAGAAGACCTTAGGAGGGTGATGTTCCTTTGGAATCCGCCTTCAAGATTATGTCTAGACCTTCCATTGTATGCATGGTGCAGACTCATTTTGGAGGTCCGTGATTAATTTAAAATGCACAGTTAAGAGATATGGGATTTGAACTCTAGATCTCTTTTTATAATGTTTTTTTGTAATATCATTAATTACGTTTGGGAAGACTTAGGAGAGTTTTTCCCTTTTAGAATCTCCACCTTCCATAACTATTCTTGAGCGACACAATGTTACCTCATATTTTAAAAGAATTTTTACACACACACACACACACACACACACACACACACACACACATATATATATATATATATAAATTTTGATTTTATCAAATATATCTTTCATCAAAATATATTATCATGAATATACTTAAAATATGGATAATATCATGCTTGTGTCTTCGTGATAACTTTCGTATGCTTAATCCGAGTTAAGTGTGAGTTAAAGAGTAATATTTATATATATATACCCTTCTAAAATTTGATTTTATCAAATATACCTTAGATCCAATGACCGTACATAACATATTTCACATAATATTCTTCTCCGTCGACGGTAACAAATTAAAGGGATATAATCGTAATATTTCTATCTAAACGAAGGATATTCATGATAATATCTTTATATGAGATATATATTTGATAAAATCAAATTTTACGAGGGTATATACGTAGAAATCTCTTTTAAAAGAAAAAAATTAAAGACGGGGAGAGTGATAAAGGGGACAAAAAGAGCTCTCAAAACCTCGAGGAACTGGTGAGACTAATTCTCTCTCTGTCTACCATCAATCACTAATCAATATACACCAAATGCACCCTCATTATATTTGTGGGTCAGAAAGTTTTACTCACGTGATGGGATGATTGACGAAGAGAGAAGTTTCTTCGTAACTTAACGCCTCTGGATTTATGGAAAAGAATAAATGTTGCTTCTACTCTTTTGAAGAAGCACTTATAATCATACTCTTTTTTATATATTTATTTTTTGGTGACAGAATCTGACGAATTAAAAAGAATCTCGAGTCACCCATCTCTCTAAAATCTTTCTGAAATGAATCGAATCCTAAACCTCTTATTTTTGTTTGATAAGAATTTTCTACCGTTCTACACATCCCAGATCCTCCTCTTCTAATCGTACTCAATGTCATCTTAATTAACATACCAACAACTGAGTTCATGACTACGTCTTCAAGTTTGGAGACAAAAGTTGACGGTTGGCAAGAGCATGTTATAGAGAGAAAGAATGGTAACACTTCATCATATTCTAGTATACATAAAAGTCTATCCATCCACGTTTTCTTTCCTTATTTTGCTTGGAAAGATTATTTAAAGTTGTCACATTTATGGGGTAGGGGCAAAAGAGCGCGAATCTGATTCTCTTTTAGGTTGTTTGGTATCGGGATAAGTTGTAGTGGGAATAGGTGTAAATCATTCTGGGTTAATTTATTTCTATTCTTATTCTCATATGCGTTTGGTATGCGAGAGGATAAGTATGTTAGTATTCCTATTATTCGTTTGGTAAAAAATAAGGATAGGAACGAGAATAAGTGGTAAAAATAGACTATTTTACCCTTCTTATCATGGGTTAAAAGATAATGTTATTCTTCGTTTGGTTGGAATTAAGATGACTTAATTTTTTTTCAAATCTTCAAGTTATAGTTAACTAATAATAATTATTATGATTATGATTAATGATAAACTTAATTAATTATATTTGATGATCTTGATTTCTAATAATAAACATATTATCAAATTAATTTTTTTGATTAGTTATGATTAGCATCCTTAAAATTAGTATTTAAGGTATTTTTAAGTTTCTAATAATAATTAATGACAATGATATTATTATTTTAAAATATTAACAAATTATTTTTTTGATTAGTTATGATTAACATAAATAAAATTAGTATTTAAGGTATTTTCAGTTTCTAATAATAATTAATGACAATGATATTATTATTTTAAAATTATTTTCTTTTGATTGATGATTAATTAACAATATTATAGGATTTGTTAATGTGTTTATCAATTCTACTCTTGATTATTAGTATTGATAAATTAATAATTTTATCAAATCATCATCGATAGTAATAATATTTTTAATAAAAATTAATAATAATGACATATTAATATTGATATATTATGATATATTAATAATGATATAATAATAATAATATATTATGATATATTAATAAAATGATATATTAATAATGATATATTATTATTTTAATAATATCTTAGTAATAATTAATAATAATGATATATTAATATTGAGATATTATGATATATTAATATTAATAATGATATATTAATAATAATATATAATGATATATTAATTATGATATATTAATAAAAATGATATATTAATAATAATATATTATTATTTTAATAATATTTTCATAATAATTAATAATAATGATATATTGATATTGAGATATTATGATATATTAATAATAATATTGCTATATTAATAATACTATATTATGATATATTAATAATAATTATATATTAATAATAATTATATATTAATAATTATTTATTAACAATGATAAATTATTATTTTAATAATATTTATAATAATAATGATATATTAATATTGAGATATTATGATATATTAATTATGATATATTAATAATAATGATATATTAATATTTTAATAATATTTTTAATAATAATTAATAATAATGATATATTAATATTCCCATCAATTTTTATAATAATTATTACTAATTATATTATTTTTATGTGAGATGTAGATGGAGGGAGGAGAGAAAGAGGGCGGTGATAAGAGAGGGAGAGAGAATGGGGTTAGAGATGAGGGATAACTCATTCCACCTTTTTGTATGAATGAGTTATCCCCGTATTAACCACGTATTTGGGGTTATCCTCATTCTACTTAATCTCGTATATTCTCGTCAATTTTTGCCATACCAAACGAAGGATGGGGTTGAAACGAGGATATCCCTGCTTATTCCCGTGGTATCCCGATACCAAACATGCCCTTAATGAAGTGAAATTTCAGAAAATTGGTTGGAATCCCCCCTTGGAGGGTGCGCCCCTATCCCCTCTCTCCCTCTGGTTCTTCCTCTTCCTCCATCAATCCAGGGTGTGAGACCCTTTCTACCTCCCCCTCTCATCCTCTGAGTTCAACTTCTGCCGCCATCGCACCGCCATCGCGCCGCCGTCTTCATCGCCGAAATTCTGTCTCCATCAGGATAGAAGTCCATCTCTGAAATTTTATCTTAGGTTCTTGTTGTCTAATCGAGCCCAAACTTTGAGGGGTTGTTCTACGTATCTCTCCTAGTCTCCAGTTTAAAATTTGTGTCATTTGGACGTCGTTTAGTATTTTTTCCACATTTTTTGTTCTTTCCCTTGAAATCCGTCATTCTGTAGATCCACATGATAGAGTCATCTGTTAGTATTTTTCCCACCCCCTTAACAATTTTCAGAAAATCCACACAAATTACCCAGTGTTCCTCACATATACCCCCTTTCACCATAATTTTCGAGGAGTCTAGAAAAATCATTTAGTCCTTGGTCAAAGGTCAGTTTCAGGCAAATCCCTTGCTGTCCTGAGTGTCAGTAACCTGATCCACAGGAAAACTTGTAGTTTGCAGAACCTCCCATTTCTCATCCCCCGGTTGGATCGACCTAAAATATTTATATGTTGTAGATCTGGGAGTCCTCTTTCCAACCCCGCCGGTCTTCCCTCGATCTGATTCCGGATCTGAGAGAATTAATTCTTTCTGCCGAGCCGCGCAAATCTGTTCCCTGTGCAGATCAGAAAATTCAGTCCGTGAATAATTCAAGCAAAATTATCAAAGGTCAACTTCTGGAACCGCCACTTCAGGGAGTCGATCAGGGAAGTCCCGCCATCATCCCAGCCAAGCGGCGCCTTCAGAAGACCTCAGGAGGGTGACGTTCCTTTGGAATCTGCGTCTTGCTGTCCAGCGAGTTAGTACCGAGTCGGTGCAGTACCGAGTCGGCGCAGTGCCGAGTCGGACCAGCAGGCCGAATTTGCCCTGATTGCACCTCCAGATTGCTGCCCGTCAACCCAGGGTCGGTCCTCCCGGGCCCCACTTGTAGCCCTTTACCTCCCTAAGTGGAGTGGGTAATAAAATTCACTGTTATAATTAACTTTTTACCGTTGTTATCGGGAGTTACCGTACTTGGCCGAGAACGTCTTCCCCAAGACCGGAGCATGGAGGTACACTCGCCCCCACTCTTTATCGCGCTTTGCTTAGTTCGTATTCATTCGTATATGCCGTTGCTAGTGTAGGTTCCAAGCTTGATATATTGTTATCATCGTCACGAGAGTGAGTGAGTGTACCGTCCCGTGACTCAATCCGAGTTAATGTGGAAAAGCCGATACCCGAGACTCACGGCCGGTTTCTCAACTGTGCCGGTCCCACGCCTTCCCTCGCTTAGGGGCGATCGCGAGCTGGAGTCCGAGGTCGCGTGTCCGTCCCGTATCAACCATCCCCGGAGAGGGCCACTGTAACGGCGTCGACATCTTTCTCACTGAGCAAGCGTTATGGCATTCGTATAACGCATCGTGATTCCTCTGACGTGCGGTCGGGGCTTTGTTGGGTCCCAGTTGGGCCAAGGCAGGTGGGCCAAAGCTTAGCCCGCCTTAGCTCACCCACTCCAAGCTATATCAGGCCGACCATTGGGCCTGGTGATTCTGGGCCCCTTTTGGGCCTGGCGAACATTCCCCTCTTCAGTGGCATATTTTTTTTAATTTTGTTTGTCCCTCTCGTTTGAGTTATCTTAACAATATTGAAAGGCGAACTTGAAATCAATACATTTGGTGTGGGCCTTTAGAAGCACAGAATGTAGTCACCAGGTTGATGGTGGATCTACTCCAGGTGGGGGTGAGGATACATGGGGGGTTTCGAAGGTCCCTGCCGGAGGGGGTGGCCTGAGTGGTGGTGAAGGCAGAGGCCATAGTGGAGGTCGCCAAGAAGTTAAAGACTAACCGCAACACAGATGGCCACTAGGTCTTTCTCTGCCTAACGCACACCGTCCGAAGCTCCCTCTCTCTCTCTTTCTCTCTCTAACCCTCTACACTTCTCTCTCTCTCTCTTCACAACCCACCCTGTCCACCCCACCTCTGGCGCCATGTAATGCCCTGGATCTCTATTAGATCTTTATTAGGTCTTTCGGATGGCTCATTTTCAACCGTTCACCATCTCTCTTCGTTCTCTCTCGTTTCAGGGTCTCTCGACGCGGGGAGCACACCGTTGCGGAGCTGGCCGAGGCGAGGACGCGATGGAGTGATCGGGACGCGGGATGGGGCGTCGGTTTGAGCGTGGCGGGCACGATCCCTCGGTGGATTCCAAGAAAGGTGCCGTTCGTGTTCCTGGCAGTTTTCGGCGTGGTTTAGTCGCTTCGGCACGCGGTTTCTTCGGTGGAGGTAGGGAGATGGATCACCCACTGTGATTAGTGTGTATTTTTATCATTTAATTCATGAGTATATGCATTTTTATGAGCTTAATTGATATTAAATATACACTTCTCACACTTATTATTGATTTTGTATCAAATGTTTAATTTTATGAAATTAAATAAATTTTTATGATAATTTTTATATATTTATGCAGGCACGCAGTTCGAGGAAAGCTCCAAGAAAAAGAAAAAAAAGAATAATAATATATATGTTCAACTGGGCCAAAAGCCCAGAAACTTGTTCAAAATGATAAGAAAAAAAATTAGAAAAAAAAATAAAATTATTTGATATTTTTTAGAATTTTATAACTATATACTAGATATATATAGATATAGATATATATTATATATAATAAATAAAAAAAACGTTTAAACCGCCCCTCCCCCTTTCCCGCCTTCGCCCCGCCCGCGCCATTGGCACGGGCGACGAGGTCGGCGGGCGAAGGAGGAGGGGGGCTCGTGGCCGGCAGCCGGCGCGCGGGCGGGCGGAGGGTGCGACGTGGTCGGCGGGCGCACGCGCCCGCGTTTTCCACGCGGCGAGAGGCGGAGGACGGCGGCGCAACGGACGGTCCACGCGGGCGCGCAAAAGCGCGTGAGAGAGACGCGGCGCACGGCGGGCGCATCCGGAGCCAGGGAGAGAGAAAGAGAGAGAATGGGAGAGAAAAAGGCCAATAAAAAGCCCAGAAAATTGCAAAAAAATTCCAGAAAATTACAAAACGTGTGCAGCACATGTCAGCCCATATTTTGGGTCAAAATAGCAGCCATTTGGGTTGTTCACATTGGCCAAGTGTTCACATGTAAAGGGGTGTTATGTGTTGCCCTATATAAAGGGCCTTCATTTGTAAGTGTGAGTAGTTAGTTGTTAAGTTGTGAAGGTTGAGTTAGGGAGAGAGCTAGTTATGGATCACTTGTAATGTAATGTTGTTCTTTGTATTTTTGAAGTTTTTGATTGTTGGAGTTGTGTTTTTCCAAGCTTTTGAAGTCAAAGTTGTAAGTTGAAGTCATTTCAATACAAGTTTCATTTTGAAATTCAGTCTTTTCATAGCCTTATTTCTCATTGTTATGTTCTTCATTTCAATTTGAGTTCTTCACGAAAGTTATTTGTTTTCAAGTGTTCTTCAACTTCTCTGTTTAGCATTTCTTCAAATTCTTCCTAATTCATAGAGTTAATACTAATTTTCTTAAGTGCTGTTTTATGTGATTACTGTTCATCCGTGGTGATATCTTCTGCCATTTCTTCATTTTGAAGTCTTTTTAGTACTCAAATAACTCTGAGTTCTTCATAAGAGTTGTTCCTCTCTTGTAGATCTAAGTTTTATTCTTCTTGCACTTTGTCCAATTCTTCTTAGTTTGAGCTCTAGAATTAATTTTTTAACGTGCTATTTTTTTGTCAGTTACTGTTCATCCGAACCAATAGGTCATAGTTTTTCAAGTTTTTCATTATCTTCCTTTCATTTTCTGATTCTATGGTATTCATCAAAGTTTTTCATCTTTCAATTCTCTACAACTTTTATGTTTTCCACTTTATCTAATTCTATCTAGATTGTAAGCTATTTAATTTCTTCCAAACTCTATTTTTACTGAAATTCTGTTATGTTTTCAAACTTAAATCTTCAAACTTGTTATATGCAAATCCGTTCTTCTTAAGTGTTTCAAACATACCCGAAGTGGTAAGTCTTCTTCAATTCATATCATGGCGTCGACTTTCAAGGCGGAGCGATCTTCATCAAAGGCTCGGCGTGGAAACGACGGCATTCTTCAATTCATTGGCTAAATTTCTTGCACTTATATCTTGTTCTTTCAAGTTGTAATTTCATTTCTGTTAATTGTAATCGCACTCCAAATACAAAATTTGCTGTTCCAAACATAAGGGTATTTCCAACTTGAGCTAAAATCAACTATTCTCTCCCCGTGGGATCGACCCGTATTCACCACTGTACTCGTATTTTTTAACATCATTCGAGTGAGTGAGTGCGGTTATAAATTTGTGTGGCACGGCATTTTTAAACGACGACTGTCGAGCGCATCAAATTTTTGGCGCCGTTACCGGGGAATTGAATTATGTTGATAGTTGGATATTCTTGTGTTTGGTGTATATATGTGAATATGAATTTTGCTCTTTTTACTTGTGCAGGAAAACGAAAAAAAATTCGTAAATCAAAGAAAGCGGAAGATCGGACATGAAATCTTAGTTTACGTTGTTGAAAGCCCGGGAGCATTGCTAAAGGGCTGAAATAAAGAAACAGGTTCTATCTTTCCACTTTCTGAAAATTTTTTACAAAAATCTAAAAATTTCTTGAAAACTCTATAAAAATAAAAAACAATCAAAAGAAAAGAAAATTTTTCATGCTGGTTAGTTAGGTTCATTAACTAAAAACAAAAAAACAAAAATCTTCATTTGTACCAAATAAAAGACCTCATTGCAAGAATAGAAACTACACTTTCATGCTCTAGGTCATGCATCATTTAGCTTAGAATTTGTCTTTGTTTAATTTCTGCATTGCATTTTGAAGATCGCGAGGGGCAAGGTACGTTCTACTGATCCCAGTCTGGCATTCATTTTGCATAAAGAACCCCTTGTTTGAAATTGTGGTGTGCATTTCATTTCAAAATACTTTAAGGGCAACACCCCTAATAAGATAAGGTGGGGATTTCATCACCCTCCCTTAGCCCGAAAATCACAATTTCCTTGCATCTCTGCATTACCTAGGCCTTAATAAAAGCCAGTAGACGTTGGCCCTAGGATCACACTGTGATTCCTGTGATATTTAGGTTTATCCTCTTATGAAAACTGGTGTCTAAGGCAAGACGGTCGGATGGCAAACGCCTTAAGCGGGATTGTGGTTTTGTATAATAAGGTCCCTACGAAAGTAGGGGGAACCTCCCACTTCCCCACCCCTTACCTGGCCGGTGGACATACTGAGGGTAAATTTAAGTTCATTTTAATCACTTTGTGAAACCACATTTGTAGGTCTGAGTCGCATCTAGGTCATTAGGATAATTTGTGTTAACTTGTTTGTGTTTGCATAAAAAAAAGTTTTGAAAAATTGAAAAAATATATATATATAATTTGAAATACTTAAAAAAAATGTAAAAAAAAAATTCATTTTATGGCCATTCATCTTGGAGGGAAACCCACGCCTATGAAGGAGCATTTTTATCCTTCTTCTTACCAGCCCTCCACCTGTATTCAACTCCCCGATATTCACGTTGATCAATATGAGATTCGCCCTAGTCTCATCCAGATGCTCCCATCTTTTTATGGGAATCTCAATGAAAATCCTTATAGGCATCTAGATGATTTTCTAGAAGTTTGCTCACTGATCAAAATTCAGAATTTTAATGATGATGCCCTTAAATTAATTTTATTTCCATTCTCGTTAAAAGATAAAGCAAAATGTTGGTTAAGGAGTTTTCGAAAGATTATCAGGACTTGGAAAGATATGCAGTTAGAATTTTTGAAAAAATTTTACCCCACAGGCCGAACCAACATGATGAGAAGGGCGATTACAGGATTTACTCAACGTCCGGGAGAGCAACTTCATGAATCTTGGGTGAGATTAAAGGAGCTAGTGAGTCAATGTCCACATCATGGGTTGCCCAGATGGCAAATTATCTTTACATTTTATGAGGGGTTATCTAATTTTGATAGGCAGATGGTGGATATATATTGTGGAGGGGCATTTTTAAGCAAAAGTGAAGATGAGGCATATGATCTATTTGAGATTTTGAGTGAAAATTCAATAAATCGTGCCTCTATCTCATCTCATCAACAACTTGTAGGACATGTCAAACAGGCGGAAAATCCAATCCACACTTTCATGGAAGTGTGTGAATTCTGTGCCAGTCTCACTCACCATGTGAGTGAATGCCCTACTATAGCCCGACTCTCTCCCGTCATCCAAGCACAGGTCCAAAATTCCCTAGGATTCTCTCAGCTCAAGCATGTTGCAGATGATGATAATCTTGGCTGGAGTAATCACACAAATTTGCCTTGGCTGGATTCAACAATCCAAACCCATTTGTCTACACCTCTACCCCAAGCAATTCACGAGCAGCCCATGTATACTCAACTTCATCTCAACTCATCTCACCCCGATTTCGGACTCAATGTCATACTAAGGGTGATTCACCGGGCCACTACTTTGAAGCTCAAACCGTGTACTCTCAGTCTACTTACCATGACCCTTCGTCAAAATTCAACCAACCCCCTCGATACGTGAATGATGATGATGATGATCCGATGCCTGGCATTTTGGCTCAAGATATCATTATTGGGAGTGAGGGGGAGTGCGCAAGCCATACCGTGATGAAGGAAGGGACGGAATTAGGGGATGAATTAAAGAATACAAATGATCCTATTGATATCATCACCCCATTCTATGAATGTTTTGAGATTGAGAATATCACTGAGAAAATTAGTGGCCCAAACAACTTAATTGAGGATCTACATGTCGAGGAGGATTGCTTTATGATTAATAATCATGTTGATTTAGTGGAACTTAATTCTGAATCTTCTCCTCCCTTGGAAGAACTTGATGATGGGGCCTTGTTCGAAAAGTTTATATTCCATCTATCAACCCCATTGTTGGAAAATTTGATTGAGAATCTTCAGGTGAGTGATGAGTACGATGAAAGCTCCGACTTTGAAAAATTCCCATTTGATCTTACCTTTGATGAAGGGGCCGAACTGGAACAATTTACATTTGATCTTCCCAGTTCATTATTGGGAAATTTGATTCACAATTTTCGATTAAATGATGAGTGTGATAAAGGGGCTTTATTAGAACCTTTCAAATTTGATCTACCCATTGAGCCCGATCCCCTCATGTTTGAATCATTGGATCAATTTGATTCTGGGCTCGTGCTACCCCTGCCAGATGAGCCTCTGCAATATGACATTCTGGGACTTGAGGGGGATGGACCAACAATTTTCACTTTTGATTTAACTCCCCATCAGGAAGACAAGTTGATTAGTACCCTTCTAACACATGAGGCTGTTACTGGGAAGACTGTGGCTAATAATGACACTCTTATCCCTAAGCCACCGTTCGATGACCAAGTTCCCAAGGAGGAAGTAGTCAATAAAGAGGTCATCAGGAGGGACGATACAGGTGAAGGGGACCGATGGATTGATATTATGCAAGGGTTATACCTTGATCTTGACAAATTATTGGCCATAGATCATTTTTTGATATCTAAAGCTGAAAACTGGATCGCACACAGGGTTAATGTTACAAACAATCATGTGCGAGTCCTGCCTCTTTCTAGCCCCGGTCCGTACATGTCTACTCTTGTCTTCCAATGGATTAAGGGCTGGAATTTGAAGGAAGACAAGATCACGTGGTGGCTCATTCTGAATGCCACGCGTTGGTTAATGAGCTAATGAGCTACATGGTGTCTGGCTGACGACATAAAAGTTAGCGCTTCTTAGGAGGCAACCTAAGTGATTTTTGTGTGGTAATAAATTGTTGTGGGAAATTAGATGTGTTTAGGGATTCGAGAGATAAGGACAACGGAGAGCCAAGCAAAAAGTATTTTATTACACACAAAAGCAAACAAAGAGATTACATCGGAATCCACCTTCTTTCTTCACATTACTTGTCTTGCCGCTCTCTGGGGCAAGATTCTCTAGAGGGTATTCCCAAGCCGAGAGCAGCGGTATTACTACCGCACTATGGACGCCGATCTGAGGGGGCAGCAAAGAAGCTACTGACACGAAAGCCACGCTCTCGTGCTCTTCGATAGCGTTCTTCGCCATCCTTCAGCCATTGCTCGGCTAGGCCGAGACTAGTCCTCAATTCAAAAAGTTGGGCCTCCAGGGCCCTCTTTTCCTCTTTCTCGGCCGATCTCTTGGCTTTCTCTCTATCTCTGTCCTGTTCTCTCTCAGCCCGTTCTCTCTCTCTATCTTCTCTTTCTAATTGAAGGGTGATTCTCAACTCCACAGTGTCCCTTGAAGAATCTTCATCTGGACGACGCTGTAGTTCTTCTTCCAGCTCAGTTATTCTCGCTTCCTTCTGAGTGGCATTTGCAAGTGCCTCTTGTGTTTCTTTCTCCTGCCACACATTTCATCTCAGGCAAATAGCAATACTTGAATAAGGGATGTTAAATGGTGAAATCCTCACCTGTACAGAAAGCATCCCTTCTGCCTCTGCAGCCCGTTGTGTGGCATGAGCAAGTTGCTCGTGGAGTTGATCCAGCTCGGATGTGGGAATCCATAGACTGGAAGAAACACCATCTACTCCCATCGCCGAAGAAACTGCATCAAGCTGAGCACGCTGCACATGTGGTAACATTAAGTGGTTAGCGCCCCGAATCTCAAAGCCTACTCGGAATATGTACTGAAATACTTACTGATGAACCTAGAGCCGCTCTGGTATCACTCAGCTCTTGCTCCGTGTCCGCCAGACGAGCTCGTAAGTTCGTTATTATAGTATCACGACATCCTACAGTTATGGCTTTTGAGTTCACAAACAAAGAACAAAAAAATTTAAAAACAACAAAATGTAAAAGATACAAGCATGGTTTCCTTACCTCTACAAGCCCTCCAGGCTGAAGCCTTTCTGCATACATTGCTCTGTAGAGGCGTAGGTAATCATCGCTATCTTGTGCTTGAGATTCCACGAGTGTGCCGCCCCGTTGCCAATCTTCATATTGTTCGGGGAAGCGCACTCTCCAATCAACACAGGTGGCTGGTCCACGCGTCTGCCTTCCGACGCTAGGTGACATGGTCATATCCACCCATTCTTGAGCCAGCCCTAAGGTCCGCATAGCTAATCGCAGCCTGAGGGGCTCGATTTCATTTAAGCAATGGAGCCAGAGGTCCCGTCCGAATCGGGCGCGGCTTCCAATTACCCAAGGCTGGTCAACATCGACCATGTTCATGAAAGGCCTCCAGTTCACCTTTAATGGGTTGCACGTATCTTCTCAGTTAAAAAAATGAAATAAATGACAAAATAAAAAAATTGAGAAAACAATTATCCTACCATCGTTGCAGGGAACTCTTGCAACTCTCGCCTGAACACCATCAGTTGGTAGGGTAAAGGTGCAGTGCTCATGATGGGTTGCCACCGTCTCGCTAGAGGGACCGTCAGTGGTCGACAGTGTCGAGCCCTCCCCATTGGAAGGTAATAGTAGCTCCACAGCTACACCATCATGTGTCATTGATGAAAACACAAATAAAAATCAGAAAATAAAAACAAAACAAAAATTTTCATTACCTGGATTAAAGGCGTAAACCCATTTAGTGTCATCTCTTTGTCTGTCCTTTGCGACAGACTTGTAAACAGATGTGCCAGCACAGCAGCTCCCCAGGCGTATTGTCCTACTCTTTCCAAGTCTACGAGCAGTTCTAAGAAATGACAGTGGATACTGTCTCCCTTGGACCCCAGCAACAACTTGCCTAATAGAAAGAGGAGGAACCTCCTCAGATCCATATTGGTCCGCTCCCAATTGCTGGTATCCATACAATACATAGCACGGGCACTTCTTTCTGCCCTTTCCATAAATTCTTCTATGGACTCATCATCACGCGGACGCATGTCAGTAAGCCCTAAAGCTTCCATGATCGATGCCCTGGCTACTGACCTGTTCTTCCGATTATCTAAGTCCATCCCCAACAAGTTATGGGCACCTTCACGGTAATCCGCGTAGGTGACACCAGTCACTGCTTCCCCATCCACTTTGAGGCCCGTGATTCGGACCACATCTTCCAAGCTGGGTACCATATGCCCCCACGGCATCAGGAATGCCCTACTTACCGGGTCCCATCTTTCACGTAGAGCTTGGATCAGAGCAAGGTCGATCTTGAGTGGCTCAATTCTGAGAAAGGGCCCGAATCCCATCACGTCCAACCTCGCTTTCTGGAAGTCCGGGAGCCCTCGATATGCAGCCACGACCAGCTCCCACGAGATGTGTGACTTCATCACACTCTGCACATAAGCCAGAAATGAGAAATGGGAAGCTTTCCAAAGAAAGAACAGAGAAGAAGAAAGGAATGAAAGAATCACTTACAAGTTGTGGAAGAGTCCTTTCACTCACAAGTCCTTCAACTTCAGAGAATCTCCTGGCACTACTGCCCGATCTACTCCTCTTCGAGGAGCGCGACGACTCCCCTTCAGCTCTGATGCTCGATTCACCCTCCATTCTGAACCTTGAGCAACACTCACTACTCCCTTTTGCAACCTTTTCACTCGACTCTACTCTCACAACTTCGATGTTCTCCAGTCGAGTGGGAAGGGGGGGTATTTATAGGATTGGAGAGCAAGTGATCTACATCTCTCATCATCACCCTAACCATAGCCTTTGCGACACGTCATCCTCCCGTTAATCTCGCACCCACTCTACTATGTGGAGTGGTCAAGTCGGAGACGTGCTTTATTGACTTTCTCTCTCTTGTTGGTCCAAAGATTCGTTATGTTTATTGTCCCGTTGTGACCACCTTTCGCATAACACACGCATTGAGGGGACATTTCTGCGGGAAATCCGGCTCCGTAACTCACGTTGCCATCATTGGTCGATTCCTTTTGAAATAAATGAACATTGGGTCCCACTCCTTGTGTTAATTCCTGGCTTCTGATATGATTTCTTGTTTTAGTATGTTTATTTTTCAGTTGTCAGGCCAAGCTGCACCGACGCCCTCGTCATTTTCCCCCGCCATCAGGTTGTATCCTTCCATCCCAACTATATTATCTCTTTACATGTCCTCTAATCTTTCTACTGTTTATGCCATTGAGGACAATATCATTTAAGTTGGGGGGGGGGAGATATTCAACAATTTCAAAAATTTCTAACACTTTCAACAAATTTTTTTTTACTTTCTTGAAGTGTCATGTGAAACAACAGTTTTCCCCGAGTTGAATTTCTTGATTCATGTCGCATGCAAAGTGATTCTAGAATGGAAATGACTAGAGACTCGGATAATGGATAATTTATTTACTCTAGCCATGGGAAACTGATTTAAAGAATCTCTTTAAAAGTTCAGATGCACTTTCAAAGAAAAAAATAAAAGCACGTTGCACGCTAATGAAACAAGAAGGACAAGCCTTCTGTTATTTGAGACAGACTGTCTGATATTCTGCATTTTCTGAAGAAGAAATATGTTAGAAGCTTTCTGCCATAGAAAAGTATGAGAAAAAAATAAAGCACCATGAAAAATGCTCCGATTCTGAGTAACCGAGCCTACTTCACCTAAGACGTGTTGAGGTTCGCGTCAAAAGGAAAAGGGAACTTTGAACTGTGGCACCGGACCTACTTCACCTAAGACGTGTTGAGGTTCGTGTAAAACAGTGAAGGGTAGTGCAGCATCATGTGTGTAAAGAAAAAAAAGGGGGGAAAAGAAAAAGAAAAGGAATATATATATATATATATATATATAGTGATCCCAAAAGGGACATATCAATAAGGCAGACAAAAAGTTAGTGTGCATTGAACGCTCTAAGTAAGAAGTGCAGAATTGAAAGGCATTTGTTCAGAATAGCAAGTGGAGGATGCAATTGTCTTCACTGTGGACTTAGCATTACACATGCACAAGTGCTACTGAATTTTGATTAGATTCTTGATCATGTACCTGAATTTCCGACATAAGGCTAGTCTGTGGTAATTACTCCAGAATCCTGATCTTTAGTTAACTCTATAAAAGATGAACTAAAAATGAGGCCTGAATATCTTTAAACTCTTTGTAGTCCTAAATTTTTCATTATGTGCATTGCTAAGGGACTAGCAATGAATAAGTTGGGGGGTGTGATTAGTGTGTATTTTTATCATTTAATTCATGAGTATATGCATTTTTATGAGCTTAATTGATATTAAATATACACTTCTCACACTTATTATTGATTTTGTATCAAATGTTTAATTTTATGAAATTAAATAAATTTTTATGATAATTTTTATATATTTATGCAGGCACGCAGTTCGAGGAAAGCTCCAAGAAAAAGAAAAAAAAGAATAATAATATATATGTTCAACTGGGCCAAAAGCCCAGAAACTTGTTCAAAATGATAAGAAAAAAAAATTAGAAAAAAAATAAAATTATTTGATATTTTTTAGAATTTTATAACTATATACTAGATATATATATAGATATAGATATATATTATATATAATAAATAAAAAAACGTTTAAACCGCCCCTCCCCCTTTCCCGCCTTCGCCCCGCCCGCGCCATTGGCACGGGCGACGAGGTCGGCGGGCGAAGGAGGAGGGGGGCTCGTGGCCGGCAGCCGGCGCGCGGGCGGGCGGAGGGTGCGACGTGGTCGGCGGGCGCACGCGCCCGCGTTTTCCACGCGGCGAGAGGCGGAGGACGGCGGCGCAACGGACGGTCCACGCGGGCGCGCAAAAGCGCGTGAGAGAGACGCGGCGCACGGCGGGCGCATCCGGAGCCAGGAGAGAGAAAGAGAGAGAATGGGAGAGAAAAAGGCCAATAAAAAGCCCAGAAAATTGCAAAAAAATTCCAGAAAATTACAAAACGTGTGCAGCACATGTCAGCCCATATTTTGGGTCAAAATAGCAGCCATTTGGGTTGTTCACATTGGCCAAGTGTTCACATGTAAAGGGGTGTTATGTGTTGCCCTATATAAAGGGCCTTCATTTGTAAGTGTGAGTAGTTAGTTGTTAAGTTGTGAAGGTTGAGTTAGGGAGAGAGCTAGTTATGGATCACTTGTAATGTAATGTTGTTCTTTGTATTTTTGAAGTTTTTGATTGTTGGAGTTGTGTTTTTCCAAGCTTTTGAAGTCAAAGTTGTAAGTTGAAGTCATTTCAATACAAGTTTCATTTTGAAATTCAGTCTTTTCATAGCCTTATTTCTCATTGTTATGTTCTTCATTTCAATTTGAGTTCTTCACGAAAGTTATTTGTTTTCAAGTGTTCTTCAACTTCTCTGTTTAGCATTTCTTCAAATTCTTCCTAATTCATAGAGTTAATACTAATTTTCTTAAGTGCTGTTTTATGTGATTACTGTTCATCCGTGGTGATATCTTCTGCCATTTCTTCATTTTGAAGTCTTTTTAGTACTCAAATAACTCTGAGTTCTTCATAAGAGTTGTTCCTCTCTTGTAGATCTAAGTTTTATTCTTCTTGCACTTTGTCCAATTCTTCTTAGTTTGAGCTCTAGAATTAATTTTTTAACGTGCTGTTTTTTTGTCAGTTACTGTTCATCCGAACCAATAGGTCATAGTTTTTCAAGTTTTTCATTATCTTCCTTTCATTTTCTGATTCTATGGTATTCATCAAAGTTTTTCATCTTTCAATTCTCTACAACTTTTATGTTTTCCACTTTGTCTAATTCTATCTAGATTGTAAGTTATTTAATTTCTTCCAAACTCTATTTTTACTGAAATTCTGTTATGTTTTCAAACTTAAATCTTCAAACTTGTTATATGCAAATCCGTTCTTCTTAAGTGTTTCAAACATACCCGAAGTGGTAAGTCTTCTTCAATTCATATCATGGCGTCGACTTCCAAGGCGGAGCGATCTTCATCAAAGGCTCGGCGTGGAAACGACGGCATTCTTCAATTCATTGGCTAAATTTCTTGCACTTATATCTTGTTCTTTCAAGTTGTAATTTCATTTCTGTTAATTGTAATCGCACTCCAAATACAAAATTTGCTGTTCCAAACATAAGGGTATTTCCAACTTGAGCTAAAATCAACTATTCTCTCCCCGTGGGATCGACCCGTATTCACCACTGTACTCGTATTTTTAACATCATTCGAGTGAGTGAGTGCGGTTATAAATTTGTGTGGCACGGCATTTTTAAACGACGACTGTCGAGCGCATCACACTGCTCCTCTACGTTTTCCCTGTCCCTGCACGTAGTTTGAAGCTCGAACGAGCGAGATCAGGCTCGTTGGGGTTTCGTGGGTTTCATAGGCTTCGCTGAAAAATGTTGACGGTTTCTGGATCAGTTACTGTCAATGGACTCCCTGGAACGTCAGCATTCCATAGTCGTTAATTTCGTCTCGTTTGACGGTCCTGTTTGACCGTGGGGAGCCCGGGAAGTCCGGTGACCCTATTTGGGTGATTTCATTAGAATCGCCCGTTTCTTACGATCCGTGCACCGTTTTGACTCCGGTTGGAGTCCTTGTGATTGTATGCGTGTCCATGACTGTATCCCCTTCGTTTCGGTACGAATGGGGCGTGGGAAGGCCAAGATTGGGCCAACCCCTTGGTTTGCTTGCCGTCACGGTTGGACGGTCGAACCAGGGCCCGTTCATGCTATGAACGGCTAGGCCAGGACCGTTTATCCTCGCTGGTTTCAGGGGCTTGTGCAGCCTTCTTGTGACCGCCCATCCTCTCGAGTCAGTCTGTCTTAGGTATGATCTTAGGGTGGTGTCTGTCTGTCGGTGGTTCTCTGGATTGGTCGGTTTCAGGTGGACTGTGTGCGGTCTACTCCCTGACTGCCACAGTTTCCCTTACGACTCGATCTAGGACTACCAGTGTCGTCGTCCATCGTTTCGATTTTCCGTTCATCTTGGCTTGTCCTTGTGGTCTGCTCGCTTTCCCATGGGTGTCTTCTGACATCCTATGAGGGCTAAGACTACGCTATAAGGTAGCCAAGAGTCTTCTTACTTGTCATTGTCTGGTTCCGGTCAACCCGGGGACACCCAGTGGTTGACAGGAAGCCTTGTGTGTCTCGACGGTTCTGTCCAGTTTGAGACATGGTTCTGGATGCCTCGAGGTATCATCCTACCATGGTATGCATGTCCAGGTCTACTGAGGGTCCCCGATGCTCCCTCAAGTCACCGCGTGTCGTTTCCACCGACCGTGTCATTTTCTCTGGCTTAGGATTACACCGATTGGCGGCTTGTTCCGCTGTTTGTGACGATCTTACCTCCGAGTCGTCAGACTCAAGGATCGTTACGTGAGTAGGTCTAGTTGTCTTGTCCTGAGTCGGTCGGCAGTGCCTGTGCTGCCATTGGTGCTCCGAAGTACTTGTCGTAGGGCGTTCTTGCATGTATGTACTTCAGCACTCGTGTTTTGAGTCTCCGTGTCTTGTGAGCCTTCACTAGTCGTAGCATTACGTCACTGTTTCCTGGTGATGGCTCTTGTAGCGGGGCACTTTCCCGGTTTATGGTTCTTAAGCTAGTTCCATGGGATCCCGGTCCAACCGTAGCGTCCTTCGGTGGGGGAATACTAGCTGGAGGCCTGGCTTAGGCAGTGGGCCAGTGTGTGCATATGTGGTTAGGGGCTTTGGACTTACGTCGACGGGCGTAACCCTGACTAGTCACTCATTACAGTAGTTCCCGTGTTGTTTAACGCGTGTCTGCGACTCTGCAGAGACTTTAGCGGTACCGTAGGCGAGACACTTATGGCGTAGTATAAGACGTCAGTGGACGCATCTGGCCGTTCTTCTAGTGTGGGGCACGCCAGTCACGTGGCACGTGACTCTCCACATTTCTTGGGCGTCGTGACCTTCCGATTTAGCCCTCTCGTGGCGATACTCGAGGTCAGTGTCCTGTCGTATACATGACGTTCTAGTCATGTGTGGGGCAGTGTGAACGACGTTCTAGTCGTGTCGTCTATGTCTGCGTCTGTCTAGGTCTTCCCTAGGTTTTTTTGTTTTCTTGCAGGCCTTTTCCAACGTCGACAGATGGGCAACTCCTGACTTCGTCAACTCAGAGTCGCCTTCCTTTTGCTGCTTGGAGTAGTTTGGGGTGCCGAGGTTAGTTCAGTAGCCGTTTGTCTGGTACGGCTTTCTTCCCCTCTTCCTAGTTGCTCCCTACTCCTGCTCCCCGTATGTTCTTTTACTACTTTCTAGCATATTTGTACAACTTTATAGCGTAGTTTTCCCGCTTTACTACACCTGCTGTTTCTCCTTTTGTTTTTCCGTTCCGTGTTACTGCGTGTTTTTCAGTGGGGATCCGCGTGACCCCTACTGAGCCAGTGACACGAGGCTCACCCCTACTTTTTAGGTGGGTAGTGTTCATTCTGCTTCCGCGGTTCCTGGTGTCGCGTGTCCGTAGCTGCCAGTTGGTACCTTAGTCAAGCTTCCCCCGACTTTCTTGGTACGTCTTTCCTTTCTGTTGACTATATTGTTAGACTGCTTGTCTTTCCTTTGGACTGGACTCTGGTATAATTGTAAATCTTAAATTGTTAATTAAAAAGTAATTTTATTTCTGCTACTTTAGCAAATCGATCTAATGAAATTTAATTGCTTACTGTTATATCTCTGTGGCTTCAACGTACTACACGACAATCCTTTCATCCCTTCGGAGCTTTACCGCTCTTGGGAGGCTTCACGGCTTCCAAGTGGTATCAGGTGTAATGTCCCGGGTTTTTCGGATCCTCGTTCGTGGGTCCCGGATCTGGTTTCTCGGAGCGTCCTACTCGGTTGTGTCTGAAATTTCGATTCGGACATCTTTCATGTTCGGATCGGCGCGATCCGGAGTCGTTTCGGAGGCCCGGAGGCGTTCCGCGGCTTTTTCCGCGTGTGTTTTCCGATTCCCGGCGTGGGTTTTCGGCTTTCCCTTCGGAACCTCGTTGCGGGTGAACCGGGCCGTTCACCAAGGCGAGTGTGGTACCGTTGCGATCGGTGCGATCCGAGGATCGCAAGGGTGTGATTTTCTATTTTTCAGGATTTTTCTGAATTTCTGGATTTTCCTATATATTAACCCACCCTCTCTCTCCCCTCTCATTTCTCTCTTCTCTCCCTCTCTCTTCTCACGCTCTCTCCTCTCTCCCTCTCTCTCCGGCGGCCGACGGGGCAGAGTACGGGCGAGGTGGGGACTGCGCGGGCGAGGAGCGGGCGAGGATGGATGAGGATCGAGGCGGTGGAGGCGTGGTGAAGCTCGGCTGTGGGTTCGTGGAACGGCGAGGCTTCAACAGCGCTTTCTTCGTGGACCGGTGTCCACGGCGCGTCGTTTCTTCGGTGGAGGTAGGGAGATGGACCCCCAGCTCGTGCACTTCTTTTCTCGCGAGTTTGGTAGGCCGTGGTGAGCCGAGCGGGCTAAACGGGGCGTTTTGGGGAAAATGCATGTTTTTGAGGTGTGAGCCGGATCTTCCGTTTTACTGGGTTTTCGGGCGATCCAGGGGTTTAGATGCATGCCTAGGGGCTTGGGGAAGGTTTCCCCTTTTGTTTCCCCTTCACCTGGGGGTGGACGGGGCGTGGAATGGTTTTTCCCGCGGTTTCCACCGTTTTCGGGCGCGGACTGAGAACGCGCTATGCTCCAGTAGCGCGTTCTTGATGGTCGCGCTGCCCCGACGGGGCGCGTTCATCGGAGAAGATGAACAGTATGGCGGTTCCTGTCGCGCTATAGGGCTATGGCGCGTTCTGGACTGTCGCGCTATGGAAACATAGCGCGACCTGCCTTGTCGCGCTATAGGCTCCTAGCGCGTTCTGCTTGAACGCGCTATGGACCTATAGCGCGTTATTGTAGTGACCATCCGGGCTGCCCGGGGCGGGCGGTCTGCGGCTGATCGTGCCCCCCTTGAGCCGTGTGTGTCCTGGACACCCCGTGAAGTTCCGTGACCGTGTCTTTGGGTGTCCAGAGGTTTGGGTTACCTCGATAAGCGTGCCCGTGGGCTTGGCGGGTCCGGGTGACCTTCTAGCCTTCCGATTGTGTTGTGTTGGTCTCCGGTCGACCCGGTTGTGACCCAGTGGTCGACTTGCGGTCTCGTGAGTGCTAGACACCCATGGGATTCTGTGTCCGTGTTTTGAGGGTGTCTGGAGGACCGTGTTATCTCGTTTAGCGTGCCCATAGGGTTGAGAGTCCGGGTGACTTCTCGCGTGTTGGGCTTTCGTGTTACGCTCGATCGAGTCACCGTGTATCGGTGTGTGTGCGGTGGGGTCTCCCCCGCATGTCGTGGGTTTCCTTTGGAAGGCGATTTCCGTGTGGGCCACGTGTTTGGCCTTGGACTGCGAGTCCAGTTGTCCGGCCTGGGGTTGGAGGTTTCCCGCTTGCTTCAAGATGGGAAATCGTCGTGGTGGCTTGTGTGCTGCCCTGGGAATCGTGCTTCTGTGTTTTCCATGTGGCCCGTGTGGGTGGCCTTGGTCCTTTGCGTTCCCTTCCCGAGGGAGTGGTCTTAGCGACTCGTGAGTTGTCTCGGTACTTGTGCTACCGTGGTTTTAGACCTAGAGATTGGACTAGATTGACGGCCTTGTGCTGTTGCGTACAACGGTCTTGACCCCGAGTCTTGTGACTCAAGGACCGTTGGGTGTAGTGCATCTAGAGGACTGCCAGAGTCCAGTGGCTTAGCGCCACTTGAGCTTTCTCGACTCTAGCGCACGGTGCGTGCGTGGCCGTGGACTGTGAGTCCCGTTTCTTCTCCGACTGTGGTCACCGTGCGACGGGGCCGGTACGTGGGGTGGTCCCCGTACGTCGTCGGATTCGGACTTTGTTTTCCGTTGTCTTGAGAGTCTACTCCTTCAGTGACCCTCCACTAGTCGTAGCCTATCAGTACGCGTGTGCTGATCGCACCAGGGAGTGGTGTACGGGCTTACCCTGAGGACGGTTTTAGACTGGTTACCGTCGGGCCCCTCGTCAAATCAGAGTCCAGTGCCAGGGGAAAACCGGTCAGAGGGCCAGACCTAGGACGCGTGGTCTGTGTGTGCACACGTGGTTGGGGACAGTGGACGCACGTCGACGGGCGTGACCCCAGCTAGTCACTTGTTTGTGGTTACTTGTACGGTGTTCGCGCCTCGGGTAGGACCTACCACGTCAGGCGGTTCACCTGCGGTGCAGTGTAAGACGTCAGGGGACGCTACCGGCTGTGCTTCTAGTGGGTGGTACTCCTGTCGAGTACGGAGTGACAGACTGTCAGTTTCCGTGACTTTGACCTTCGGGTTTCGGTCGTGTTGACCGTTGAGTTTCGGTTGGTTCGCCGTGACGCGTGTGTTGGTTTTCGCGTCATGAGATTAGTGCTAGTGGCTTTACCGAGGTTGGGTCTTGTTGTGCGGTACCCGCGATCGGATGGTCGGGGTTGCACCTTGGACAGCGTGTCCAGGTTGGCTGTCCGGGGGACAGGCCTCTACGGCGTGGTTGCCGTGTGTTCTTACTTCGGTAGGTGGTACTAGCGTGGTTCGGTAGCTTCGACTGCGTGATCGAGGTCTGCCTTCTGGCAGTAGGAGTAGCTGTAGTGCCGAGTTTTTGACCGGCCGCCGGTTTGCTGTTCCTGCTGTAGTTGTAGCTCTCCTTTCCGCTACCGCCGTTGTTTCCGGTTGGGGTTCCGCGGGATCCCTGCTGAGTCTCTGTTCTGGAGACTCATTCCCTGCTTTTCAGGTGTGGCGGTTCTTCCTCGAGGTTCGAGGGTGCGGAGCGGAGGTTCTCAGTTGCCAGCTTGCCGGGCCGAGTGTTCACTTGGCATGTGGTACGTTTTACTGCTTTAGACTGTACTTTCGGTTGGACTGGACTCTGTTGTAGCTGTGGTTGTTCTTTCTTTCAGCTTGTTGTTGTTGGTTGTCCTGCTTTATTTCCTATTTCTTTGTGCCTCCACACTCCTTTTAGCCCTTCCGAGCCCTCCCGGCTCGTGGGCGGCGGTGCGAGTCTCGGGTTATCGGGCCTTCCCGGTAATCGGATTCTCGGGTCGTTACAGCTGGTATCAGAGCGGTGGTTGTGGACGTACATAGGAATTCGAAATGTTGCAGTGATCAGAGTCCATAAGGTCCAGTACAGTCGGCAGCTGGCTTAGGGTTTTGTGTTCGCTTTCCGCCTAGTTTCTCGCTTGAGAGCTTGAGTGCGCTGTGCGGCGCTGTGAAGGTGGTTGCTGTCCGCGGCTTTCGTGCCAGCGTGGGGTCTAAGGATCGAGGTCGAGAGCCTTCTCCCTCATCGGTGGTGGCCCTGGTTGTGCTGCGTTGGGCAGAGGTTGCTGGCAGGCGTGAGTTCGCGGTGCTGCGTTCGAGGAATCTGCGGCGTGGTCAGGTGGTTGGAGCGGATTTTCGTGGTTAAGTGGCCGTGAGCGTGCTCTGAGGGAGCTGTTGTCAGTTTTGGCCACTCCAGCTTGAGGTTTGTCCAGCCCCTGAGGTGTTCAGGTCGTGGTTTAAGGTGGCAGAGCGGGTGTTCTGATCGAGAAGTGTGCTCCGGTGAGCGGAATGTCTTCTCGGTGAGCTGCTGTTTCATCGAGCCTGATGTTCCTGTCGTGCTCTGTGGCGTCAGAAATGATGTGTCGGTCCCGGTTGTTCTGCGGATTTCGAGGCAGGATGGGCTGTGGCGTCCCAGTAAGTCTTGCTCCTGCGCTCTTGTGTGCGAATGGGTTGCGTTCGCCCTGGAGTTGGCTTGAGATGTAAGGCTCCGCGGTGCGTTCGGGACTCGAGGATGAGCGTCGGCGGTTGTCGGTTATGGCTCGTGTTGCGGCTCTTGGCATGCCGTGTTGCAGTTCGAGGAATTGCAGCAGTGGTGCATCGAGAGATGCTGTGATTGTGGTCCGACGTGACACTCGTCAAGTGTGTCGGAGGCGCTGACCTGATGGAAGCGGTGGTTTTCCTTGGTGCTAGGTGGTGCTATTTCCAGCATGCGCGAGGTTGAGGTCAGGTCGAGCGTGGAGTCCTTCCGTTGGTCGGAAGTGCGCTGGTTTCTCCTTTGGTTGGAGAGATTGCGTTCGGTTAAGGATCGTCGTCTTGCATTGTGTGTTCGGATTGGTTGGCCTTGTGTGCCATGAAGTCCGTGCGAGACGTGCTCCTTGTCTTGGCAGGGTGGTTGCCTGTGAGAAGTTGTGCCCATTCCCTTGTCGTGTGAGGGTGCTGGCGCTGTTCCGGAAGGACGAGTGCTGGTTGGGCGGTGTTTGCTTTCTCGGCTGTGCGCGCGGATCAGAGTGCGCAGCGGAAGCGTGGTGGGCTTGTAACCCACTAATTCAGGATCGTAGCGTTGGTCGCTACGGGCGGATTCCTGAGTTCGCGTTGAGCATCGGAGGATGGGTTCCTCAGTGTGAAACGTGTTGTTGCCGTGCCGTTGCTCGAGGTATTATGGTTGTTGGCACTGGCAGGATGGAGTGTTGGGGAAAAGTGCTGACTAGTGCGCCGCATGAGTACCCTGTTCCTGTGTTGGAAGCCGTGTCAGGCGTCGGTGTTGGACCTGGATGGGTTGTTGAGGATGTCGCCTGACGATGGTCGAGGACGTGTTGGTCAGAGTCGGTGGCTTGGTGTCCGACTTGTGTTCCCAGTCGTGTCCTCGGTTGAGACCGTGTTTTGAGGAAGTGGTCTCTGGCAGATGATGGGTCCCGGTTGGCGGCTGTGAGTGACTGGTGAGCCTAACCGTGTGACCGACCACAGCAGTGTCTGTTGGTTTTACGGTCTTGTCAGATTGTGACGGTGAGATGGTTATTGCTTAGGGACCCGTGAGCACTGTTCAGGTGGTGTCCCGTGGCTCTGTGGTAAGGGCGGAATCGGGATTGGCAGGTGTCCACTTGGATTGATCGAAGGATTTGATGAGACCAGATGGAAGAGTGACGCCTGTGGGCGGATGCCTTTTGTGAGATTGGCGTCGGTTGGTGGTCCTTGATAGGACGTTGGTGTTGTGATGGTTATTCCTGGTTTGGTGACCAGCATGGGATGATTCCCCTGTGAGTCTGAGTCAGTGAGGTGATGACTGAAGACACCAGGGTCCGTCATTTAGTTTCGTCGTGCTCCCCGAGAGGGTCGAGTTGGAGCGATGTTCGAGCTCGGATGCGGTGTCCGAAAGGAGTGCTGCTCGAGATGCGGCTTCAGTCTGTGTGTGAGTCGACGGATGGCTTGCCGAGGTTTGGAATGTTTCCTTTGGACCCGGTCGAGGACCAGGAAAGAAGGAAGAAGCTGAGCAAGCGGAGGTTTCCCGTTGACGAGCAGTTGGTGACCAGTGGATGGTCTTTTCAGAGACAGAAGATGTTGGTTGTTGGGGCTCGAGCGTGGCGAGAGCCGTGTGCCAGCGAGACCTTTGGTGGTCGTTTCTGTGATGTGCCTTTCCGGATGGGATCTGGACTTTGTCGAAGTTTGTCTTCTGACGAGAGTTGGCACAGTGTTATGTCCGACTTTCGGCTTGCCATGTGTGAGGTGTTTCTTGGTGCTGAGCCGATGTTCTGGTTGCGGTCTGCGGAGAGGACTGCTTGAGCTGGTGGAGGCTCTGTTTTGGTTGCTCCCTTGAGGAGGGTGTGCGACCTGTCAGCTGGCTGCGAAGCTGATGTGCGATTTGTCTGCCGACCATTGGATGAATCGGTAGCCGTTGCTCGTGTCGAGGGTTATGATTCCTCGGTGAGAGATTGTGGCTGCAGTGCCAGGGTTGATTCTCGCATTGTCTGAGGTGATGCCGGACTGTGTCCTGCGGTATATGCCTGCTCTGTTGGCCAGTGTGCTCGGCGCGAGGAGCGAGGTGTTGCTTGTAATTGTAAGTCTGGCTGTGTCCCTCAGGACCGGTGTTTTCATGAGAATCGAGATTTTCTGTGCTGGGGCTCTGACAGCGTTGTCCGTTCGTTCAGTGTTCTTCCCCTGTGACTTTGTGCTGGGTCCTGAATTTCGAGGACGAAATTCCTTTAAGGGGGGGAGGGCTGTAATGTCCCGGGTTTTTTGGATCCTCGTTCGTGGGTTCCGGATCTGGTTTCTCAGAGCGTCCGACTCCGTTGTGTCTGAAATTTCGATTCGGACATCTTTCATGTTTGGATCGGCGCGATCCGGAGTCGTTTCGGAGGCCCGGAGGCGTTCCGCGGCTTTTTCCGCGTGTGTTTTCCGATTCCCGGCATGGGTTTTCGGCTTTCCCTTCGGAACCTCGTTGCGGGTGAACCGGGCCGTTCACCTAGGCGAGTGTGGTACCGTTGCGATCGGTGCGTTCCGAGGATCGCGAGGGTGTGATTTTCTATTTTTCCGGATTTTTCCGAATTTCTGAATTTTCCTATATATTAACCCACCCTCTCTCTCCCCTCTCATTTCTCTCTTCTCTCCCTCTCTCTTGTCACGCTCTCTCCTCTCTCCCTCTCTCTCCGGTGGCCGACGGGGCGGAGTACGGGCGAGGCGGGGACGGCGCGGGCGAGGATGGATGAGGATCGAGGCGGTGGAGGCGTGGTGAAGCTCGGGCGTGGCTTCGTGGAACGGCGAGGCTTCAACGCCGTTTTCTTTGTGGACCGGCGTCCACGGCGCGTCGTTTCTTCGGTGGAGGTAGGGAGATGGACCCCCAGCTCGTGTACTTCTTTTTCCGCAAGTTTGGTAGGCCGTGGTGAGCCGAGCGGGCTAAATGTGGCGTTTTGGGGAAAATGCATGTTTTTGAGGTGTGAGCCGGATCTTCCGTTTTACAGGGTTTTCGGGCGATCCAGGGGTTTAGATGTATGCCTAGGGGCTTGGGGAAGGTTTCCCCTTTTGTTTCCCCTTCACCTGGGGGTGGACGGGGCGTGGAATGGTTTTTCCCGCGGTTTCCACCATTTTCGGGCGCGGACTGAGAACGCGCTATGCTCCAGTAGCGCGTTCTTGATGGTCGCGCTGCCCCGACGGAGCACGTTCATCGGAGAAGATGAACAGTATGGCGGTTCCTGTCGCGCTATAGGGCTATGGCGCGTTCTGGACTGTCGCGCTATGGAAACATAGCGCGACCTACCTTGTCGCGCTATAGGCTCCTAGCGCGTTCTGCTTGAACGCGCTATGGACCTATAGCGCGTTATTGTAGTGACCATCTGGGCTGCCCGGGGCGGGCGGTCTGCGGCTGATCGTGCCCCCCTTGAGCCGTGTGTGTCCTGGACACCCCGTGAAGTTCGTGACCGTGTCTTTGGGTGTCCAGAGGTTTGGGTTACCTCGATAAGCGTGCCCGTGGGCTTGGCGGGTCCGGGTGACCTTCTAGCCTTCCGATTGTGTTGTGTTGGTCTCCGGTCGACCCGGTTGTGACCCAGTGGTCGACTTGCGGTCTCGTGAGTGCTAGACACCCATGGGATTCTGTGTCCGTGTTTTGAGGGTGTCTGGAGGACCGTGTTATCTCGTTTAGCGTGCCCATAGGGTTGAGAGTCCGGGTGACTTCTCGCGTGTTGGGCTTTCGTGTTACGCTCGATCGAGTCACCGTGTATCGGTGTGTGTGCGGTGGGGTCTCCCCCGCATGTCGTGGGTTTCCTTTGGAAGGCGATTTCCGTGTGGGCCACGTGTTTGGCCTTGGACTGCGAGTCCAGTTGTCCGGCCTGGGGTTGGAGGTTTCCCGCTTGCTTCAAGATGGGAAATCGTCGTGGTGGCTTGTGTGCTGCCCTGGGAATCGTGCTTCTGTGTTTTCCGTGTGGCCCGTGTGGGTGGCCTTGGTCCTTTGCGTTCCCTTCCCGAGGGAGTGGTCTTAGCGACTCGTGAGTTGTCTCGGTACTTGTGCTACCGTGGTTTTAGACCTAGAGATTGGACTAGATTGACGGCCTTGTGCTGTTGCGTACAACGGTCTTGACCCCGAGTCTTGTGACTCAAGGACCGTTGGGTGTAGTGCGTCTAGAGGACTGCCAGAGTCCAGTGGCTTAGCGCCACTTGAGCTTTCTCGACTCTAGCGCACGGTGCGTGCGTGGCAGTGGACTGTGAGTCCCATTTCTTCTCCGACTGTGGTCACCGTGCGACGGGGCCGGTACGTGGGGTGGTCCCCGTACGTCGTCGGATTCGGACGTTATTTTCCGTTGTCTTGAGAGTCTACTCCTTCAGTGACCCTCCACTAGTCGTAGCCTATCAGTACGCGTGTGCTGATCGCACCAGGGAGTGGTGTACGGGCTTACCCTGAGGACGGTTTTAGACTGGTTACTGTCGGGCCCCTCGTCAAATCAGAGTCCAGTGCCAGGGGAAAACCGGTCAGAGGGCCAGACCTAGGACGCGTGGTCTGTGTGTGCACACGTGGTTGGGGACAGTGGACGCACGTCGACGGGCGTGACCCCAACTAGTCACTTGTTGTGGTTACTTGTACGGTGTTCGCGCCTCGGGTAGGACCTACCACGTCAGGCGGTTCACCTGCGGTGCGGTGTATGACGTCAGGGGACGCTATCGGCTGTGCTTCTAGTGGGTGGTACTCCTGTCGAGTACGGAGTGACAGACTGTCAGTTTCCGTGACTTTGACCTTCGGGTTTCGGTCGTGTTGACCGTTGGGTTTCGGTTGGTTCGCCGTGACGCGTGTGTTGGTTTTCGCGTCATGAGATTAGTGCTAGTGGCTTTACCGAGGTTGGGTCTTGTTGTGCGGTACCCGCGATCGGATGGTCGGGGTTGCACCTTGGATAGCGTGTCCAGGTCGGCTGTGTCCGGGGGACAAGCCTCTACGGCATGGTTGCCGTGTGTTTTTACTTCGGTAGGTGGTACTAGCGTGGTTCGGTAGCTTCGACTGCGTGATCGAGGTCTGCCTTCTGGCAGTAGGAGTAGTTGTAGTGCCGAGTTTTTGACCGGCTGCCGGTTTGCTGTTCCTGCTGTAGTTGTAGCTCTCCTTTCCGCTACCGCCGTTGTTTCCGGTTGGGGTTCCGCGGGATCCCTGCTAAGTCTCTGTTCTGGAGACTCATTCCCTGCTTTTCAGGTGTGGCGGTTCTTCCTCGAGGTTCGAGGGTGCGGAGCGGAGGTTCTCAGTTGCCAGCTTGTCGGGCCGAGTGTTCACTTGGCATGTGGTACGTTTTACTGCTTTAGACTGTAGTTTCGGTTGGACTGGACTCTGTTGTAGCTGTGGTTGTTCTTTCTTTCAGCTTGTTGTTGTTGGTTGTCCTGCTTTATTTCCTATTTCTTTGTGCCTCCACACTCCTTTTAGCCCTTCCGAGCCCTCCCGGCTCGTGGGCGGCGGTGCGAGTCTCGGGTTATCGGGCCTTCCCGGTAATCGGATTCTCGGGTCGTTACATCAGGTGTATTCGATAGTCCTATCGGGTATATCTGGTATCCGGGATCCGGGTCGTCACAGTTGGTATCATAGCGTTGTTGTGTAAAGTACATGGGAATCCGAGATATACAGTCTCCAGAGTCCTTAAGTCAGTCTTCAGCTGGCGTTAGGTTTCGTGATTCTTGTTTATTGCTATCGTGGGTCTTTTCTCGGTGAGCTGCTCGATACATGACTCGTCCCCTGTAGTCGTGTGATCAGTTGTTGTTGTGCCTTGATGTGACCTAGCTTACAGTTGTGTTCCGTGGTTCTGTGTTCCGTACGGAGCCGGAATCCTGCGAGTGCTACCGTTGTTGTTGTTATTTTTGTAAGTGCTGTTTCTCTATGATTTTGTCTGTCTATCATTAGCACTTTGTGGATCAACTCATGTCGGATCGCTTTGCTATACTCTCTTCCCTGGTAGAGTTAGCTTGCGACTCGATCATATGTCTCGTGTTCCGATGCTGTCGTCTTATCGTTGTTTCTCGTGGTTCATGTCGTTTTGTAGTTGTGTTATCGGGTTGTCCTTCCCTACTTTTTCTTTGTTAGTCCTTAAATTTTGAGGATGAAATTTTTTAAAGGAGGGGAGGATGTAATGTCCTGGATCTCTATTGGATCTTTATTAGGTCTTTTAGATGCCTTATTTTTAACCGTTCACCATCTCTCTTCGTTCTCTCTCGTTTCAGGGTCTCTCGGCGCGGGGTGCACACCGTTGCGGAGCTGGCCGAGGCGAGGACGCGATGGAGTGATCGGGACGCGGGATGGGGCGTCAATTTGATCGTGGCGGGCGCGATCCCTTGGTGGATTCCAAGAAAGGTGCCGTTCGTGTTCCTGGCGGTTTTCGGCGTGGTTTAGTTGCTTCGGCGCGCGGTTTCTTCGGTGGAGGTAGAGAGATGGATCACCCACTCTTCCTTTACATTTTCCCTGTCCCTGCATGTCGTTTGAAGTTCGAACGAGCGAGATCGGGCTCATTGGGGTTTCGTGGGTTTTGTAAGCTTCGTCGAAAAATGTTGACGGTTTCTGGATCAGTTACTGTCAATGGACTCCCTGGAACGTCAGCGTTCCATAGTCATTAATTTCGTCTTGCTTGGCGGTCCCGTTTGACTGTGGGGAGCCCGGGAAGTCCGATGACCCTATTTGGGTGATTTCGTTAGAATCGCCCGTTTCTTGCGATCCGTGCACCGTTTTGACTCCGGTTGGAGTCCTTGTGATTGTATGCGCGTCCATGGGTGTATCCCCTTCGTTTTGACACGAATGGGACGTGGGAAGGCCAAGATTGGGCCAACCCCTTGGTTTGCTCGCCGTCACGGTTGGACGGTCGAACCAGGGCCCGCTCATCCTATGAACGGCCAGGCCATGACCGTTTATCCTCGTTGGTTTCAGGGGCTTGTGCGGCGTTCTTG
Organism: Amorphophallus konjac; assembly: GCA_022559845.1. Lineage (NCBI taxonomy): Eukaryota > Viridiplantae > Streptophyta > Magnoliopsida > Alismatales > Araceae > Amorphophallus > Amorphophallus konjac. The sequence continues at coordinate 44,231 of JAHNEJ010001651.1, read as the reverse complement.
TGACCGCCCATCCTCTCGAGTCCATCTGTCTTAGGTATGTGCTTAGGGTGGTGTCTGTCTGTCGGTGGTTCTCTGGATTGGTCGGTTTCAGGTGGACTGTGTGCGATCTACTCCCTGACTGCCACGGTTTCCCTAACGACTTGATCTAGGACTGCCAGTGTCATCGTCCATCGTTTTGATTTTCTGTTCATCTTGGCTTGTCCTTGTGGTCTGCTCGCTTTCCCGTGGGTGTCTTCTGACATCCTATGAGGGCTAAGACTACGCTATAAGGTAGCCAAGAGTCTTCTTACTTGTCATTGTCTGGTTCCGGTCATCCCGGGGACACCCAGTGATTGACAGGAAGCCTTGTGTGTCTCGACGGTTCTGTCCAGTTCGAGACATGGTTCTGGATGCCATGAGGTATCATCCTACCTCAGTCTGCGTGTCTAGGTCTACTGAGGGTCCCCGATGTTCCCTCAGGTCTCCGAGTGTCGTTTCCTCTGACCGTGTCGTTTTCTCTGGCTTAGGATTACACTGATTGGCGGCTTGTTCCGCTGTTTGTGACGATCTTACCTCTGAGTCGTGAGACTCAAGGATCGTTACGTGAGGAGGTCTAGTTGCCTTGTCCTGAGTCAGTCGACAGTGGCTATGCTGCGATTGGTGCGCCGAAGTACGTGTCATAGGGCATTCTTGCCTGTCTGTACTTCAGCACTCGTGTTTTGAGTCTCCGTGTCTTGTGAGCCTTCACTAGTCGTAGCCTTACGTCACTGTTTCCTGGTGACGGCTCTTGTAGCGGGGCACTTTCCCGATTTACGGTTCTTAAGCTAGTTTCGTGGGATCCCGATCCAACCGTAGCGTCCTTCGGTGGGGGAATACTAGCTGGGGGCCTAGCTTAGGCAGTGGGCCAGTGTATGCACACGTGGTCAGGGGCTTTGGACTTATGTCGACGGGCGTACCCCTGACTAGTCACTCGTTACTGTAGTTCCTGTGTTGTTCAGCGCGTGTCTGCGACTCTGCCGAGACTTTAGCGGTACCGTAGGCGAGACACTTGTGGCGCAGTATAAGACGTCAGTGGACGCATCTGGTCGTTCTTCTAGTGTGGGGCACGCCAGTCACGTGGCACGTGACTCTCCGCGTTTCTTGTGCGTCGTGGCCTTCCGGGTTAGCCCTCTCGTGGCCATACTCGAGGTCAGTGTCCTGTCATATGCATGACGTTCTAGTCATGTGTGGGGCAGTGTGCACGACGTTCTAGTCGTGTCGTCTACGTCTTCGTCTGTCTAGGTCTTCCCTAGGTTTCTTTGTTTTCTTGCAGGTCTTTTCCAGCGTCGACAGATGGGCAACTCCTGACTTCGTCAACTCAGAGTCGCCTTCCTTTTGCTGCTTGGAGTAGTTTGGGGTGCCGATGTTAGTTCAGCAGCCGTTTGTCTGGTACGGCTTTCTTCCCCTCTTCCTAGTTGCTCCCTACTCCTGCTCCCCGTATGTTCTTTTACTACTTTCTAGCATATTTGTGCAGGTTTGTAGCGCAGTTTTCCCGCTTTACTACACCTAATGTTTCTCCTGTTGTTTTGTCGTTCCGTGTTACTGCGTGTTTTTCAGTGGGGATCCGTGTGACCCCTACTGAGCCAGTGACACGAGGCTCACCCCTACTTTTTAGGTGGATAGTGTTCGTTCTGCTTCCGCGGTTCCTGGTGTCGCGTGTCCGTAGCTACCAGTTGATACCTTAGTCGGGCTTCCCCCGACTTTCTTGGTACGTCTTTCCTTTCTGTTGAATGTACTGTTAGACTGCTTGTCTTTCCTTTGGACTGGACTCTGGTATAATTGCAAATCTTAAACTGTTAATTAAAAAGTAATTTTACTTCTGCTACTTTAGTAAACCGATCTAATGAAATTTAATTGCTTACTGTTATATATCTGTGGCTTCAATGTACTACATGACAATCCTTTCATCCCTTCGGAGCTTTACCGCTCTTGGAAGGCTTCACGGGTTCCAAGTGGTATCAGGTGTATTCGATAATCCTATCGGGTATATCTGGTATCCGGGATCTGGGTCGTCAGACGCCATCACCACCATCTGCCCCACCTCCAACGTCGCCACAACTGCCCACTCCCGATGTAGATCGCCATTGGCACCCTCATCATGCACACCCCCCTTCCGACTAGCTTCTCTATGCCCCCTACTAGCGCCTGTACTAATATGGCCATGCTCCTCTACACTTCCGTCGCACCCTACCTCGTGAGTCACCACCTAGTTGGTGGCCCTCTTACAAGGAGACGCAGGGTAGCGTAGTGCCATGGAAGATGCTAGAGGCTTTGTCAAGTAGGTGCTGGTGTGACGACCCGGATTCCGGATACCAGATATACCCGGTAAGACTACCGAATACACCTGATACCACATGGAACCCGCGAGGCCTCCCAAGAGCGGTAAAGTTCCGAAGGGAAAAAGGATTGTCGTGTAGTACATTGAACTAACAGATATAGCCGCAAGCAATTAAATTTCATTAGATCGGTTTGCTAAAGTAGCAGAAATAAAATTACATTTTAATTAACAGATTTTAAACAATTATATACCCAGAGTGAAGTCCAAAGGAAAGATAGCAAGTCTACCAAGTACAGTCGACATAAAAGAAAGACGTACCGGAAAGTAGGGGGAAGCCCGATGGAGGTACCAGCCGGCAGCTACGACTCGAACTCCAGCATCCACGGAAGCAGAACGAACACATCACCCCACTTGAAAAGCAGGGGTGAGTCTCGTGTCACTAGCTCAGTAGGGGTCACCCGGATCCCCACTGAAAAACACGCAGTAACACGGAACAACAGGAATAGCAGCGAGGAACAGCACTAGAAAGCTGTAAAAGAAAGGGAAGCAGGAGTAGGGAACAGGTAAGGATGAGGGGAATAACCCGAACAGGCAAGCAAGCCTAGAAAGGGAAAGAGGAGTAGGGAGCAGCAAGGAAAAGGGAAAAAGCCAAACAAAACACCCCAACCTACACCTACAACAGGCATGCAAAAGAAGGACTAGAAAAGACCTAAACAGGCACAGGCAACACGACCGGAGCGTCGTGCACCGGACAAGACACAGACCTCGAGTACAGCCACGGAAAGACCAACCCGGACAGGTCACTACAAACCCCACAAGTGTCTCGACTACCCACCGATCGCGGCCTATGCTAGCCCGGTCGAGTCGCAGACCCACGCGAAAACACAGGTGTCTCAAGCAACTCGCAAGGCTGGGAAGCGACAAGCGAGAGGCGAAACAGGAACAAACCAAGTATTAGCCAGGGTCACGCCCGTCGGCGTCAGTCCTCTGCCCCTGACCACGTGTGCACACACTGGCTCCTGCCTAGAGCCAGGCCTCTAGTTAGTTTTCTCCCCCCGTAGGATGCTACGGTAACCGCAGGAGCCGACGGAAACTAGCTTACAAACCGTATAACGGGGTCACCCCTCAACTGCTGGACGTCTAGGGCAACGAGAAGAGGAAGCTCGAAATGCGGCGCTGAAGTACAGACAGTCAAACATGCACTGTCACCCGTACCTCAAACACCGAAGGCAGCACAAGAAACTGCCGACAGACTCGGAAACGTAGTCTTAGCCTTCATAGGAACATCAACCGACATCCACGGGGAAATGGGGACACCAAAAATTGCACACCCATGATATCCTACTCAGCCCAGTATCAACAACGGCCCGAGTAAATAAGCCCCGGGAGATATTGTCATGGAGTCGCCTCCAGGAGTCACGACAGTGAAGAGAAACCAAGCACAAAAAGGCCCACAATCCGTGAGGCGAGAAGAGCCAAGCAGGCCACGACTCGTGTCCATATCGGGCTCAGAACGGGGTCAGAAACACGCCCAATTTTAGCCTTCAACGGCACGCCCCAAGGCCTTCAGCGGCACGCCCCAATGGCCTTCAACGGCACGCCCCAAGGCCTTCAGCGGCACGCCCCCAATGGCCTTCAGCGGCACGCCCCCAATGGCCTTCAGCGGCACGCCCCAAGGGCCTTCAACGGCACGCCCCAATGGCCTTCAGCGGCACGCCCCAAGGGCCTTCAGCGGCACGCCCCAAGGGCTTCAGCGGCACACCCCAATGGCCTTCAGCGGCACGCCCTAAGACCTTCAGCGGCACGCCCCAATGGCCTTCAGCGGCACGCCCCAAGGGCTTCAGCGGCACGCCCCCAGGGCCTTCAGCGGCACGCCCCAATGGGCTTCAGCGGCACGCCCCCAGGGCTTCAGCGGCACGCCCTCAGGAAGCTCCAGCGGCACGCCTTTTTGGCTCTCCTGCGGTACACTTGTGCAGCCCGCCAACGGCACAGCATGAGGCACTTTCAACGGCCGAGCGACGTGGTGCCCATGCCCTACGCATCTTCGGCGCGCAGTGGCCGATCCGAGGTGTCGACCAATGACTGGGCCACGCAGGCTAGTCCCATGACACCCAGGACGGAAGAGTCAAGCTTGATCATCATGACGGAGCTGCTTCCCGCCTTCGACGGTCGTGCTCAAAGCTCCGGCGGCAGGGAGTATAAAGCCACTCCCTCTTTAACTGGCCAGGGGACGGAGGAGGAAGAAGAAGGAGACAGAGGCAGACAGAGACACACCCACCGAGAAGAAAGAAGAGACCAGAGTAGAAGAGAGAAAGGGAAGAAGAGGCGTTCCGGCGTGAGCTCCCTCCGACGGCCACCGGGAAGAAGAGAGAGTAAGAGAGAAGAAGGGCTTGATGTAACAGGGGAGAAGTGTTGGAGAAGGGGGGGTGGACGATCGTCCCCACTTCAGCCCCAACACCTTCCTTTCCGTGGTTTTTCTTGCTTTCCTCTTCCCTTTCTTTTGCTTTTGGGTTTTCTTTCTTGCCCGTGACCTTGGCTCGGGCATGTCCGTCAATGTATACGTAGGGCCTCGGCCCCTTTGCTTCCCATGAATGAAAAGTCACCTTTCTTGGGTCTTTCCTACTATGTCTGATGGTTTACTCCCGCCCTCACAATGCATGCAGTGTGTTGTCCATTTTCTCCGTTTCTCCGGTTTCTTTCGAGTCACCGTATCAAGGTGATGCCTCCCCTTTGAAGCCTGGTCTTGTGGGTCCTTCACTCATTTCCATCAGCCCTTCCTCGGCCTTGAATTCCCCTTCTTTCCCTGAATAGCCTGTAGGTCTCCCAGCCCACACACTTAGCTCTTTTAATCCTCCAGCGATGCAACTCTCCAGCCCTTGGCCGGCACACCTTTTGGCCCTCAGCGGCACACCCCGTTGGCCCTTGGCCAGTACGCCCTTCTGGCCCTCAGCGGCACACCCCTATTGGCCCTCAGCGGCACACCCCGTTGCCTTTGGCCGGTACACCCCTTAGGCCCTCAGCGACACACTTTCTGGCCCCCCCAGCAGTACACCTTCCCCTGGTGCCTCAGCGGTACGCTCTCAGCCGCCAACCCCCAGCCTATTCTGCCTAGTACTAGAAGCCCTCCGTTCACGGTTTTCTCCGGGTTTTCTGAGGCCCCATAAAGGTGTTGCTGCCCTCGGGCGCCCACCTCCAGTTGTCGGGTTCCGCCACTCCATGTGGGCGCGTTCCCTTTATCTCCCTTACGCCCCGGGTCAAGGGGAGATGCTGCCAAATTTTTGTCAGAAAATAACAACATGTTAAATAAGGCAAAATGAGGCAACAAACGAACAGAATAATTAATGATGAAGCCTTCCAACTAATCAAGCCACTGCCGGTACCATGATAAGAACCTAACTGATCAACGCCACGACAGACCGAACTTCCGACTTATGGCAGAGAGGCCGAACAGAACAAAATAAGGGAGAAGTTTATATAAAACTGCATACAAATTAAAATAAGAAGAAAAGAAAAGCCTTAAAATAAAGAATTGAAGACTGATTGAACCTCCACCATCACACCCTGATTGGCCCTTCAACGGCGCACCCTAGTCATCTTCCAGTGGCATGTTCACCCAATCCCATCGCCGGCACACTCCTCCCAGCCTTCAGCGGCACGCTTCAAAGCCTCTTCTCCGGTACACTACCTCTATCCTCCAACACCCCTTCATCGGTACACCTCTTTCCCTCAGCGGTACGCCCTTGTTGCCTCCCAGCGGTACGCTCCTCCAACTCTTTCCCCGGCACAATCCTTTCAACCCCAGCGGTACCCCCTACTGCCCCTCAGCGGCACGCCCCTTAAACCCCCAGCGGTACACCCCTATTGCCCCTCAGCGGCACGCCCCTTGAACCCCCAGCGGTACACCCCTGATTGCCCCAGTGGCACACCCTTCAGCGGCACACTCTTTCCCTCAGCGGTACACCTTTTCCACCCTTCGCCGGCACACTTCCCTTAGGGTCTCCCAGCGGTACACCCTATTCCCTTCGCCGGTACACTACACACACACACATATATATATATAGCATGATAAGGGCATTAACAATAGCAAATAAATTAACGAAAATTATGCTAATTAAAGGACTCTGAATATGCAACATTGATAACGATTAAGGAGGTGGGGGGGGGGTAATAAAAGATAATCAAAATAGTAATAATAAAAATAACGACAATAATGAATAAAAGAAGAGAAATCATCCGGAGCAAAAGCATAAAGAAGTAATAAGCAATAGAGAAAAGAGATGCACATAATCAAAAGAATCCCAGATAAAAGATGCTAGGGCCCACACCGTAGCCCCATCTCTCCCCGGGACCCGGGGCAAAAGTAACAACAATGCCGCCCTCTCAGGCCGGGCTCGGATCTTGGGAATCATCCCGACATGGTCCGGCCCCGACCTAGCCTCGGGCCGACATCCCGACCGGATCGGATTTGTTTCTCATTCCGGACGCCTTCCGAGTTATCATTGAAATTGCCGGGCGCTCGGCATACATTTGAACGGACTCGTCCCGATTTTTCCCGTCGCGTTCCCATCACGGACCGGTGTCCGAACATGAAAAGGTCCACGAGTGACCAACACGGCCGACGATTTGTGGTCTGAACACGACTCCCAGTGTGATCTGCCCCTATCTCTCTCTCGCAATTAGTATTATTCTTTTCGGCCGCGGGGCCCCTAATTTCGGCAATTAATCAAGGGTATTCTCTCGTATGGGGGATGTAAATGACGTCGTAACCTTGATGGTGCGACGGGATTCGGTCCCGACATGAACCACACAATCACCTGACGAAGTCAGATCGAGCGCACCATGGGCTCTTCGGAGCCCGAATAAATTGTCACCTCGGTGACTGGCACGCCCACGCACTTAACAGACCAACAACACCAGCCCGGCCGAAACCGAAACGCAACGAGCCGAGCGAAAAGTGCGTGCACAGGAAAACGGCCAGACCACGGGAGCAACAGACATCACCCTAACATAGACAGACACGCACACACAGACCTATCCCAAAACAGCCCCTAACATCACCTAGAACGAACCCACAACACACGGCCGCACACCGAAAAGCCCAACGGCCATCACGGCCACAACAGGACTGTAACGGCCTAGCACAGGCGCGTTACACGAGCCTGACGCACCAGGGCGGGCGCGTCAGAGCCAACACGCTCGAACCCAAAACGCGAACAGCGTAACACACAACGGCAGGAGCGTTATGCCAACCTAATGCACGAGGGCAGGCGCGTTACGCCAACCGACCCAACACAGTCAAAATAGGGTGTAACGACCTGGGGCAGGCGCGTTACACAGTGTGACGCACCAGGGCGGGTGCGTAAGGGGAACCGACTCAAATAGTCAAACGCGGTCAAACAGAGTGCAACGGCCTAGGGCAGGCGCGTTACACCACTCTGACGCACTGGGGAGTGCCGTCAGAGCAACCGCCTCAAACACAACACATAAGGCACAATGGCTGTGACGCACCAGCCGGGACGCGTCAGGGGAGTGTAACGGTCAGGGGCATGACCGTTACGCTCACTCAGCCACGAAAAATTTAAAACGAACAGACTCTGTGACGGTCTGTCGTAGGGCCGTCAGGGACTGTGACGGTCCCTGGAACGACCGCCACACCGGTCACGGAGGGAAAATAGTGGAAACGCCAAATCGGGCCGTTCCACGCCCCATTCACGCCGAAGCGCAAGGGAAACAAAGGCAAATCATGGAAAACAACATCTGGAGGCTAAAAAGCCCACATGCATGCGTTAAAACGCACGATCGAGGCGATTCTGACGAATCGACCCAAAACGGGTCACCGAGGTTCCCGGACTCCTACCAGCCTTGAATGACAATCGATCGACACGAAACTAACATGAATGGGATCCAGACATCCCAGCGGTCATTTTGACGCTAACCACGCCGCAAATGGTTGCCGTTTTCCGGAGAACCCTGAAAACCCCAAAAATGACGGTTTTCACTCAATCGGCCCGATCTCCCCCGATCGAGCACCAAACTACGCACAGAAGCAGGGAAAACGTGCAGAATGAAGTGGCGGTCCATCTCCCTACCTCCACCGAAGAAACTATGCCCCGAAGGGACTTAACTGTGCCGAAAACTACGCCGCGAGCTCAAACGCCGGCTTTGAATCCACCGTTGGGGATCGCGCCAAAACCACTCCATCCTCGCCCCGTCGCGCACCCAACCAGCTCCACAGCATCCCCAGCACTCGCCCCTAGGTCCTCCGTCTGTAGCCGGAGCCGAGAAGGTGAAAACGGGAGAGAGAGACGGCGGCGGCGAAATGAGAAGGAGGAGAGAGGAAGGAAAAGAAAAAGGAAGAGAAATTTAGAATTTTCCTAATTTCTGAAAAATCCGATTTTTGGCCCTACCTCCAAAAAATACGCAAAAATAGCCAAAACGATCGGCTCGACGAGTACGTCGTCGCTGTAGCATCCACGAGTCGATGAAATGACAAATAAACTCACCGTAGGGTTCCGTAACTAGTACGAGAGAAAAATCCACACGGATCGTAAAACTCAACTCGGGAGCCACAAAAGTGAACCGAAACTCACCGAAAAGGATATGAAAGACCCAATAAGGGTCCAACAAAGATCCGGGACATTACATCCTCCCCTCCTTTAAGAAAATTCATCCTCGAAATTCAAGGACTAGCAAGGGTAAGCAGGGAAGAACAACCCGACAACACAACCACAAAACGACCTAATGCCAGCTGAAGACTGTACTGGACTTAGCGACTCTGGACACTGTATATCTGAAATTCCCATGTACTTTACACAACAACGCACTGATACCAACTGTGACGACCTGGATTCCGGATACCAGATATACCCGGTAAGACTACCGAATACACCTGATACCACATGGAACCCGCGAGGCCTCCCAAGAGCGGTAAAGCTCCGAAAGGAAAAAGGATTGTCGTGTAGTACATTGAACTGACAGATATAGCAGCAAGCAATTAAATTTCATTAGATCGGTTTGCTAAAGTAGCAGAAATAAAATTACATTTTAATTAACAGATTTTAAATAATTATATACTCAGAGTCAAGTCTAAAGGAAAGACAGCAAGTCTACCAAGTACAGTCGACAGAAAAGAAAGACGTACCGGAAAGTCGGGGGTAGCCCGACGGAGGTACAAGCTGGCAGCTACGACTCGAACTCCAGGATCCACGGAAGCAGAATGAACATATCACCCCACCTGAAAGGCAGGGGTGAGCCTCGTGTCACTGGCTCAGTAGGGGTCACGCGGATCCCCACTGAAAAACACGCAGTAACACGGAACAACAGGAACAGCAGCGAGGAACAGCACTAGAAAACTGTAAAAGAAAGGGAAGCAGGAGTAGGGAACAGGTAAGGACGAGGGGAATAACCCGAACAGGCAAGCAAGCCTAGAAAGGGAAAGAGGAGTAGGGAGCAGTAAGGAAAAAGCCAAACAAAACACCCCAATCTACACCTACAACAGGCATGCAAAAGAAGGACTAGAAAAGACCTAGACAGGCACTGGCAACATGGCCGGAGCGTCGTGCATCGGACAAGACACAGACCTCGAGTACAGCCACTGAAAGGCCAACCCGGATAGGTCACGACAAACCCCACAAGTGTCTCGACTACCCACCAATCGCGGCCTACGCGAGCCCGGCCGAGTCGCAGACCCACGCGGAAACACAGGTGTCTCAAGCAACTCGCAAGGCTGGGAAGCGACTAGCCTGGGTCACGCCCGTCGGCGTCAGTCCTCTGCCCCTGACCACGTGTGCACACACTAGCTCTTGCCTAGAGCCAGGCCTCTAGCTAGTTTTCTCTCCCCGTAGGATGCTACGGTAACCGTAGGAGCCGACGAAAACTAGCTTACAAACCGTATAAAGGGGTCACCCCTCGACTGCTGGACGTCTAGGGCAACGAGAAGAGGAAGCTCGAAACGCGGCGCTGAAGTACAGACTGTCGAACATGCACTGTCACCCGTACCTCAAACACCGAAGGCAGCACAAGAAACTACCGACAAACTCGGAAACGTAGTCTTAGCCTTCATAGGAACATCAACCGACGTCCACGGGGAAAACAGCCAGACCACGGGAGCAACAGACATCACCCTAACATAGACAGACACGCACACACAGACCTACCCCAAAACAGCCCCTAACATCACCTAGAACGAACCCATAACACACGGCCGCACACCGAAAAGCCCAACAGCCATCACGGCCACAACAGGACTGTAATGGCCTAGCACAGGCGTGTTACACGAGCCTGACGCACCAGGGCGGGCGCGTCAGAGCCAACACGCTCGAACCCAAAACGCGAACAGCGTAACGCACAACGGCAAGAGCGTTACGCCAACCTAACGCATGAGGGCAGGTGCGTTACGCCAACCGACCCAACACAGTCAAAACAGGGTGTAACGGCCTGGGGCAGGCGCGTTACACAGCCTGACGCACCAGGGCGGGCGCGTCAGGGGAACAGACTCAAATAGTCTAATGCGGTCAAACAGAGTGCAACGGCCTGGGGCAGGCGCGTTACACCACTCTGACGCACTGGGGGAGTGCCGTCAGAGCAACCGCCTCAAACACAACACATAAGGCACAATGGCTGTGACGCACCAGCCGGGACGCGTCAGGGGAGTGTAACGGTCAGGGGCATGACCGTTACGCTCACTCAGCCACGAAAAATTTAAAACGAACAGACTCTGTGACGGTCCCTGGAACGACCGCTACACCGGTCACGGCGGGAAAACAGTGGAAACGCCAAATCGGGCCGTTCCACGCCCCATTCACTCCGAAGCGCAGGGGAAATAAAGGCAAATCATGGAAAACAACATCTGGAGGCTAAAAAGCCCACATGCATGCGTTAAAACGCACGATCGAGGCGATTCTGACGAATCGACCCAAAACGGGTCACCGAGGTTTCCGGACTCCTGCCGGCCTCGAATGACAACCGATCGACACGAAACTAACATGAATGGGATCCGGACATCCCAGCGGTCATTTTGACACTAACCACGCCGCAAATGGTTGCCGTTTTTCGACGAACCCTGAAAACCCCAAAAATGATGATTTTCACTCAATCGGCCCGATCTCCCCCGATCGAGCACCAAACTACGCACAAAAGCAGGGAAATCGACCCAAAATGAGTCACCAGGGTTCCCAGACCCCTACCGGTCCCGAATGATGACCGATCGACACGAAACTAGCATGGATGGGATCCAGACATCCCAGCGGTCATTTTGACACTAACTACGCCGCGAATGGTTGCCGTTTTCCAGCGAACCCTGAAAACCCCAAAAATGACGGTTTTCAGTCAATCGGCCCGATCTCCCCCGATCGAGCACCAAACTATGCACAGAAGCAGGGAAAACGTGCATAACGAAGTGGCGGTCCATCTCCCTACCTCCACCGAAGAAACCGTGCCCCGAAGGGACTAAACGGCGTCGAAAATCCCGCCGCGAGCTCAAACGCCAGCTTTGAATCCACCGTTCGGGATCGCGCCAAAACCACTCCATCCTCGCCTCGTCGTGCACCCAACCAGCTCCACAGCATCCCCAGCACTCGCCCCTAGGCCCTCCGTCTGCAGTCGGAGCCGAGAAGGCGAAAACGGGAGAGAAACGGGAGAGAGAGACGGCGGCGGTGAAATGAGAAGGAGGAGAGAGGAAGGAAAAGAAAAAGGAATAGAAATTAAGAATTTTCCTAATTTCTGAAAAATTCGATTTTTGGCCCTATCTCCGAAAAATACGTAAAAATAGCCAAAACGATCGGCTCGACGAGTACGTCGTCGCTGTAGCATCCACGAGTCGATGAACTGACAAATAAACTCACCGTAGGGTTCCGTAACTAATACGAGAGAAAAATCCACACGGATCGTAAAACTCAACTCGGGAGCTACAAAAGCGAACCAAAACTCACCGAAAAGGATCCGAAGGACCCAATAAGGATCCAACAAAGATCCGGGACATTACAGCTGGTGTCTTTCCCCATGGCCCTCTCCACAAAGGACTCCGATGAGCCATCGACCATAGCGAGCAGCCCGCTGTAGTCCGACCACGAGGCAATGAGGTATCCACCTAGAGGAGGAAAGCCTGGCCGGTCGAGGAGGGGAAGAGGGGCATTCTCTTTTGAACCCTTTATAAAGAAAGTGTATTTTTGTCATAAGATGACCAACTAATAGGAATAATAGAATATTTTTAGAATATTCATATTCTCATCTATTAACTTGTTTGACCGGTCAAGGGGTACCCATCATGGGCAATCCCATGTCGAGCTCGCACCGGCGAGCTTCCACCTCCTCTTCTCGCCCACGTTTGCGAGGAGGCTCGCGAAGGGGGCCACGCCGCTCTCCTCTCCCTGGCTCGCGAAATGGGCCATGCCCCTTTTTCTTCCTCTCCTGCATGGATGCGTACGAAGGCACTCGAAAGGGGGGCACTGTAAGACCCGTATCTTACCGGATTTTTAGTAGTTTGGATCTAGAATTTATTCTGTGATATTTGGCTATTTTTGTGAATTTTTAGGGTATTTTCTGGTATTTATTTGGAGTAGTTAAAGTGTTTATATAAAACAATTAGGCATTTATACAATTTTACTTTATTTAGGGTTAAAATGTAATTAGAGTTAATTTTTCAAAAATAAAAAATTAAAACTCACGCACTTCTCTCTCTCCCCACTCAATCTCTCTCTCTCTCTCTCCCTCACACGTCCTCTCTCCTCCTCTCCCTTCCTCTCTCGGTTTTTGACCCGGACAGGGTCCGATCAAGGCATGGGAGATACCGTTGGAATCGGCTCGACGGGAGGGACGTTTTGACGCTGACCTCGTCTCGATCCGTGAAGCGTAGAGACGCGTGGGAGCGAGAGGACGGCGTGGCTTCCGTCGTCCGATCTGTATGGACTCCTCGTCTCGTCAGGAGTCCAATGACGCCACATGCATCGCCATCCGTCGTCGTTTTCATCAGTTTCCGTGCAAACCCCTTTTTATTATATTTTAGGCCTAATTTCTTGAAATCTCTCTCTCGCTCGGTTTTGGTCCAGACGGCCGCTGATCGAGGTAAGGGAGGTACCGTTGGAAAGGTCGTGACGCAAGGATCGCGTTGGCGCCCTTCTTCCCGCGGTTCGAGGAGCGAGGAGACGGGATCGGGCGAGAGCAACCGCGGCGACCTTCGGCTCGTGAGCGCCCGGAACGACTTTTCCTCCGCGACCGAGGTAGGGGGATGGACTCCTCACCTCGCTAGGATCATTTTGACGCCACATGCAAGTCCATGCGTCTTCATTTTCCTCGATTTCCGGGCAAAATTCTATGTTAGCCTATTTTAGTTTAATTTTGTGAAATTCATGATTTAGGCTTTGTTTTTTTATTGTTAATGGCATGTGTAGCTATAGAATTTTTGTACAGGCATGGCATGTTGTTTTATTTTTTTTATGTTCGTTACGAGCCCTCTGGGTGGTGTTTCGTCTGAGGCCGAACCCGACTCGCCGTCACGCCGATATAGCGGCTATTTTCTGACCGTTTAATGTTTCTTAGGCGATGAGCAAGGGACCGCCCATCTAGATGAGCGGTGCTGATGGAACCGTTCATCTTTTCACGTTGATTCTTGTGCGGTCGGAGCACTGACCGTTTACCCCAGTGGCGCGGCCATGGGAAGATCGTTTATCTCCTTGGGCGGCCAATGGAGAACCGTTTATCGTTAGGCGGCTGGAGCAAGACCGCCCATCTGTACAGATTCGAAAATGGATTTATTTGTCTGAATCCGTGCTTGATTATCCGTGTAGGGTTGTTTTTCTCACGTTCTTTGTGATAGAGCCACTGGTCGTAGCCCTACGACGCGGTCGACCCACCAGGGAGAGGTGGTAGGGTATCCCAATCAACGATTTCTAAGCTAGTTCTGTGGGCCCCCGGCTTGGCCGTAGCGTCCTACGGAGGGGGAAAACTAGCTAGAGGACCTGACTCAGACGAGAGTCAGTGTGTGCACACGTGGTCAGAGACAGGGACTGGCACTGACGAGTGTCATCTGACTAGTTACTCGGTTCGGTACTTGTTTTGTTACGCCTCTCCGTGTAGACTCGAGACACGTGAGTTGCAGAGGCTGCAGAGTAAGTCGTCTGGGACGCATCTAGTCTCTTCCTTCTAGTGGACTCTTTTGTTCTACGTCGCAGTAGACTTCTCCTTTCACTTGGAAGTAGTGAGTTAGATTTATTTTCAGCACAACGTTTTATTTGAGTTTGGCTTTTGGTAGTTGCTTAGCTGTTTTAATTGTTTAGTTAGACTTATAGCTTTTGTTTTAATTATGCCATTTGCATGTTTATAGTTTAAATGCATACTCTAATTGCTTTTTTATTTGCATGCTTTCGTGTTTAGTTTGAGGTAGGGATCCGCGTGACCCCTACTGAGTCTGGCTGTGACTCACCCTTTCCTCTTTCAGGTGAGCCGCCCCAGCCTCCCGCCGGTTCTTCCCGCACTTTTGGAGATCGAGTCTAGCGTGCCAGCAGTGGTCGGTTCGTCTTTTTATGTACTTTTGGCCGGGGTATGCCCCGTATAGTTGTACATTAGACTTTTACTTATTTGTAAATCTAGACTAGTATATATATTTTACCACTCTGATATTTTAAATTGCTTCCGCACTATATTAATATTGTGGCTATAATTAATTTCTACGCGTTGTAATTCCAATTCGTTATGCAATCCCTCGACAAACCTCACTAACCCTTACGGGGCCTCATCAAGCTCTTGGGTGGCGTCCCCAGTTCTTGGTATCGGTGTATCGATTTTATCGGTATATCGGTATCCGGAGCTCTGGGTCATTACAGGCACCATCTCGCCCTCCTCTCTGTGCCAATCTCATGGAGCTCCCCTTCTTCTCTCACTCCCTCTCTGTTCCTCTCCATGTCATCGTCACCTCCTCTCGATGGCCGCCAAGAAGAGCTCTCTCTTCCTCCTATAAACACCCCCTAAGGAGGTTGTGGGTGGGGTGTTGATAGATGCACGATTGGTGTCTCGGCTGAGTCTCTTCGGGCTTGTTTCATAGGATTTCTATTGGCCAAGGTATGTGTATGTGTGTGAGGGGATTAAAGGGAGAGAGTGAGCAAGTGTATATGTGTGTAGAGAGAGAAACTTAATTTCATAGTGTTAGTGACGACTGCGACAGTCTCATCTCTCGATCTCTCTCTAATCTTTCTCTCTCCTCATCCCTTCCCTCTATGTGTTAGATGGAACAATAAGGATAGTGTGTCAATGAGTCAACTGCACTTACGGTGGTAGTCACGGGTTATCCTAGTCCCGTGACAATTCTGGTCTACATCTCTGAGGGAGCATTATCATAGTCTATAGATTTGGAGCGTGGACCTTTAGATCCGATTTCGTGACTCCGCGACGATACACGGGTAGAGGTCAACTCTGGTAGCCGACCTCATATCCGTACGATGGTACGGATATGTTTCTGCTTCTACTTCCGCTGATACATGTGTACGTCCTGCTTCCGCTACATGGTACATCCTCCAACTTTGAATTTATTTTGTTATATATATCTGAGAGGTTATCCAACATCATCGATAGAATTTAACCACGACCGTAGTTTTGCAACATTTCATTAAAAACAGTGATATGATTACTAATATTTTTAATGATATTTTGCCATTTTACTTATAAAGATGGCTTATATACAAAAAAAACCCTAATTAAATTCGGTCATTTCCACATTAAGGTGGGAGGGGTTGAAGGCATAGTATTGCCTTCTTCTCCCATCCTCTGCTGAGATTGGCCAGGGAGAAAGGGGGCCATTTGCGGAGATGATCTAATAAAGGTGTTAAAGCCGCCGCGGATTGATGGAGGACGGTTGAGATGAAAACTGGCCCTGCAACATTAATAAAAAGTATCACATCCTATATTTAATAAATGTAATGACAATTAGCGATAGATTGGAGGTCGAAGTTGACAAGGAGAAAGATATCTTGACATGTTAAAAACAGTATCATAAAACCAATTTGCGGCTATGAGATATATGTATTTAGTCTTGGAGGCGGCAAGCAATCTAAGGTGAATATAGTCATGGATCATTTCTTTAGAAGGACACGTTAATTAGAAGGAGCTCACGTGACAAGAACGGGAGGGAACAAGCGCACGTTACAAAAAATAGAACTTGGTATATATATGAAAATAAATAGATTGTGGAGAATGTTTTTAGCATTAGAGAACTGATCAGACAGTCTTGGGCCCCCTCCAACCCCCCCCCCCCCCCCGTGTGGAACATTATTTCTCTTCCTCGTGTGCATGTAAACCGTGCTAGAGGTATACATGACGTCACTAAAAAGGATAATTACGAGGTTTAATTTCCATTGTAGGAAAGAGTATTCGTTGATGTTAAGATTCCACCCATTTCTCCGAATTGTGCACGATCTTTTACTATATATATAATATAGATGGGTCGAATAAGTTCATGAACACGGAGCATGACTAGTCAATGGATATGAGTCTAATATTATTGTCCCAGTACCAGAGTCGTACTATGCGTACGTACCAAAGGGCCAAATGAAAATTGTAAGCCCTTCGATCCCCGTTCCTTACAAACTTTGTGAAGAGTGGAGTGGATGATGCGATAAAATGAAGGAGGTATAGGCTAGAGAATCTATGCACGCTCCTCTGACGGGAGAATTAAAGTGAATAAGATACGGTGATGAAACCAAGCGGACCTAGCAAATGTCGGGGTTAATTATTTAACTTCAGCCTTAGGGGGGGAAAAAAACTTTCAGATGGGCATCTGCTGAGTTTGCATCCAGATTTCTGACAGTCCATACATACTGCGCTAGATTCCCCACTAAAAAAAAAACAAACAAAAAAAAATACCATGGAAGCCGGATTAAGCCGGGAACCGATCGATGTGTTATGTACCCAACAAGGTTTCGCCGTCCCAGACGCCATGCAGGTGTGACCCACCAAAACAGTGACTGAGACCTAACAGATGGAGACGATGTTTAGGATAGCTATATATAATTATATATATATATATATATGCAGGATTGGATTCCTTTCACCCCGCCTTCTCACCACGTCTCAAATCAGCAGAGCGCTTGCCGATTTCAAGAGCTGTGGGAAGACACTGAGAAGGGCTGTCAAGGAGAAGAGGAGGAAGAAGAAGAATCGAAATGGGTGTGTTTTCTTTGTGCGCGTCGCTGCTCCTGCTGTCGTCCTCCCTTGCTCTGTTCTGCGCCTCCGATGACAGCCTCCTCCCCGGCCGGTCCCTCATTATGGGCCAGACTCTCGTTTCCAACGGCGGAAAGTTCGTCTTGGGCTTCTTCTCCCCCGGCGGCGCCAGGCACTACCTCGGCATATGGTACAACAGCACCGATATCCTCGGCAGAGCAGTCGTGTGGGTCGCCAACAGAGAGAACCCATTCACGGGCTCCTCTGTTGTGCTTCGCATCTCCAACCAATCGAACCAGCTCGAGGTCTCCAACTCTGCGGGCAGGGTTCTCTGGTCGTCCGACACGGGCGGCGGGCATCCAATTGGGGGCATCGTGTCGGCAGTGCTGCAAGACACCGGAAACCTGGAGTTGAGGGCAAGCGAGAACGAGGTCCACTGGCAGAGCTTCGACCACCCCGTGGATACGATCCTCCCTGGCATGAAGCTTTGGGTCGACAAGAAGCTTCACATCGCCAACAACATCACCTCGTGGAAGGCCGCAGACGACCCTTCTCCGGGGGTCTTCTCCTACGGGATCGACCCCGTCACAACGCTCCAGACAATAGTCTGGAACGGGACGCGGCCGTATCGTCGAACATGCGTCTGGGACGCGTCCTTGACGCGCGGAGGAGCCATGACTGCCAGCGGCTACGCGTCGTCCTTCTCGATCCAAAGGAACGACGAGATGGCGAACATCACGTTCAGCCCCTCCGACACCTCTGTGTTCCAGAGGATCGTCATAGATCGCACCGGAGTTGTCCAGCTCTTCTACTGGGATGGCGGGACCAAGAACTGGGCAACTCTGTTGTGGTACCCGGCCGCCAAGCCCTGTGACGCCTACGGCGCCTGCGGCCCCTTCGGGGTCTGTCGCAACACCGGATCATCGTCGCGGTCATGCGAGTGCCTGGAGGGCTACGAACCCGGAGTGCAATCCGAGTGGAGAAGGGGGGAGTTCTCCGGCGGGTGCGTCAGGCGGCGAGCTCCGGCATGCGACGACGGAGATGGGTTCCAGAGGGTGGCCAACATGAGGGTCCCCGACAAGATGGTGTACCAACAGAATGTGATGAATGAGAGCGCCTGTGAGGCTGCGTGTCGCGGGAACTGCTCCTGCGTGGCCTATGCTTATGCCAGTACACTGCAGACATACCTGAAGGAGCGTATTTCCAGGTGTCTGCTCTGGGTCGGGGAGATGATAGATCTAGTCCAATACACTGCTGGAGAGGGGGAGAACCTCTACCTTCGTGTTCCTGGTGCCGGAACTGGTATGTTGTGCCTTATTTGTTAACCTGTGGACTTGGGATTCCTCTTCTTGTTGCTCCAAAACTAATAAGGTTTCGTAATCTTTTAATTTTTCTTCTAGTTACTTCCGGCGATGACAAGAAGAGACGGATGCTACGGTTGGTCTTGCCTCCGGTTCTGCTTGCGCTTGTTCTTTGCGTATCCTTTTACTCGTGTTGGAAGTACAGGGCAAAGATAAAAGGTAATTACAAGTCTTTTAATTAGCCTCTCTGTACCCATGTTCTTGCTCCCTCAATGATTTAGTTCTTCTGATCGGACTTCGCGTGAATACAGAACGATACTTACTTCTGCCTAATTAAGCAGGCGGGTGGAAGAATGGAAAGAAGATGAGAGATGCCTCAAAAGCCAACCATTCGGGTTTTAGCGGATCAGATGCCCTAAAAGAGTTCTCCTTGCCAAAAGATCTGCTCGAAGATGACGAAAAAGAAGGCAAAGAATCGGACTTGCCATTGTTTACTCTCGAAACCATTACTGCCGCGACGGACAACTTCAGTGACACCAATAGGCTCGGACAGGGCGGATTTGGCGACGTTTACAGGGTAAAGAACTCTACGTGTATACGACAAATATCGCAAATCTATATAATTACGTTCTGAGTTAAGTGATGCATCCTCTGTGATTCTGATCAGGGAGTCTTGCCTTGTGGACGAAAGATAGCTGTGAAGAGGCTCTCCAGGAACTCTGGCCAAGGCCCTGATGAGTTCAAGACTGAGGTTGTGTTAATTGCAAAGCTTCAACATAGAAATTTGGTTAGACTTCTAGGATGTTGCATCGAGGGAGGGGAGAAGATCTTGATCTACGAGTACATGTCTAACAAGAGCTTGGATTTCTTCCTCTTTGGTATGTCCCATCTTTTGCTAGCTTTTCTAAGTTGTTCTGTTATTAACGTACGTAGTTCACATTAAAACATCTTATATAGAGATTATCTACGCCACATGTTAAAGAGTGTCTGTTTTTGCTGCGTTAACTTCTGGCAGATCCAGCAAGGCAACCACTGCTAGACTGGAGTAAACGGTTCGACATTATCGAAGGAATCGCCAGAGGCCTCCTCTACCTCCATCGAGATTCTAGAGTACGAGTAGTCCACAGAGATATGAAAGCCAGCAACATTCTGTTAGATGGGGAGATGAACCCCAAGATATCGGACTTTGGGATGGCAAGGATCTTTGGTGGAAATCAAAATTATGACAGCACCAACAGAGTGGTGGGCACATTGTGAGTCCCCAACTAATTAAGATGTTATAATTACTCATTAGCTCTCTACAATAATATTATCTGTTCAATCAGCAGCATGCTCTCAATGGCTTCTAGGGTAGAAAAAAAATAGAGATGTTTGTTTCACCGTGTGTATCTCTATTCATTGAGTCGTACTTGATGACCCCCCCTTCTATGTATGTAAATGCAGTGGTTACATGCCTCCCGAGTACGCGATGGAAGGCCTGTTCTCAGTGAAGTCCGATGTTTACAGCTTTGGCGTGCTAATGCTGGAGATTGTGAGTGGCAGGAAGAACAGCCGGTCCGGATTACATAACGACACCAATCTTCTGGGATATGTGAGTGCAGTTCTATTGACCCCTTCTCCACCAATCCGAAACTTACATCTTCCATACCTTTTTGAAGTCAGTCCTCCATCATGGAAGAGGCCACGGTCTCCTTACTCGTAAAAGGAGATGCTTTACTCAGACACACTTAAAAAATTAATGTATAAGCCATACAGCTCCTAATTGCGGTTGTGGGCTGAGACAGAACGCCACCCCAGCCTAGTTCTGTTCATTCACAACAACAAATCTGCAATGGATGGAATTAATGCCGCCCCCTCCTATTTCTCTGTTCATCCATGACTGCAAGGGATAGCAAGTAATATATTGTATTGGACCTGTTGTTTCAGGCATGGCAACTGTGGACAGCAGGGAGAGCAGAGGAGATCATCGACCCCTCCGTGCGAGGGTCCTGCCCCGTGCAGCAGGTGCTGCGTTGCGTACACATCGGCCTCCTCTGTGTGCAGGACCGCACCTCCGACCGGCCCACCATGTCCTCGGTGGTCATCATGCTGGGAAGCGAGGCCACCATAAACCAGGTTCCGAAGCAGCCGACGTTCGTGGTGGAAGGGAGCCCCAGCGAGACGGACTCCCTGAAACACGACACCGATGGCTACTCCGTAAGCACCGTCACCGTGAGCATCGTCGCCGGTAGATAGGGGAAAGCTCTCCCCGTTAGCAGCTTCCGTGGCTTTCTCCCTCGTCGTATACGGATGCTATGCACTACCATAAACAACCCGGTAGTTAATTAGAAACAAAGTATGAAAGGTAGAAAATAGTCGGACTTGCCGTGTAACGTAGATCTTCCCGGCTCCACGTGGGTTCCGGTGTTGTATGCATACTATTCGTCTTTATTTCTTTATCGTTTTGCAAGGGAATCCAGAGGGCCTCTCGTAAATAGCGGAAAGCTACACAAAAGTTAACGGGGTGTTTGGTTATATTTTTTTTTCTTGTTTTTCTTTCAAATTTAAAAATAAAAGAGGTAGGCCATCTAATCTCGTTTGATATTCCTCTTTTAAATTTTAAGAAGAGAATCTCATCTTATTATAATCTATTTTTTAAAATAATAACTCTCGACTATTTTTTTTTTTTTGAGATAACTCGTCTCACGTTCTCCGTCCCCAGTGCATCCCCTCCCCCCTCCCCCTGGCCGTTCTACCTCCCCCTCCCTCCCCTCCCCCCTCCCTCCTCGGCAGCCCTGGCCCCCCTCCCCCGCGGATCCCCTCCCCCTTGCAGCCCCCTCCCCCGCGGCTACCGGCCGGCCCCCCTCCCCCCTGCGGCCCCTCCCCCGCAGCTCCCGTCCCCTCCCCCGCAACTCCCCTCCCCCTGCGTCCCCTCCCCCGCGGCTGCCGGACGGCCCCCCTCCCCTCTGCGGCCCCTCCCCCGCGGCTAGGGATATAAATAGATCAGATTACATACGATCGAGTTAGGGATATAAATAGATCAGATTTGACTTACATAGATTAATATCATATTTTATCTGTTAAAAATTTATAAATATTATATTCAGAAACTATCTTTTTATTTTCACGGTAATGAATACGAGTATATCCGTCTGGATATAGATATGCTTGCGGATATCCATATCCCTCTATAAACCTATAAACCATGAGTCTATGTCCACGTCTAAGAGATGTGAAATTTATGAGAAGTAAAAAAAGAGAAGTTCGATCAATAATTTTCTTATCAAATTAATTTTTATATTTTATAAAAATATCCTTATAATTTTAATAATAAGTTCAAATTCACGTACCCAACAAGAAAGGTAAATGGTTGAATTCATATCAAAATCATAGGCCTAATATGTAAAGTGAGTTATTAAGAATGACTTCGGATCGGATATGGATTTGGGTGCACTAAATCCATACCTTATCCAAATATAAATAGGATATTTTAAATATACCCGAATCTGAATTCATATCCGTTTATTCGGATATTATCAAACCCGTCACGGATCGAGTGATACAGGTAATCGAATTTGTGGATATTTTTGACATCCCTAAGTGGAGCACATGTAATGCATAGCCAGTTTCACGGTTACAATGAATGATCCTTATTTATTTGACATCGTCGAAGGCGTTCATATTTAAGATTATTTTTTATTTTTTTTATAATGAATTTGTGGGTATTTTTAGTTCAATCAATAGTGGGTTGTTATGTTGGTTGAAATTTTGTTAAGAATTTTTTAAAATTTATTGTGTATTTTTATTTGTTGATAAAGTAAAAAAAATATATATTTATAACTTTTATTAATAAATAAAGATATATTAACTCTAATTAAAGTTAAATAATGATTAGAGAGAAAATAAATTATTTCACCGTGATATTTTTTTGATGTGACGTCGAATTCCTCCTTCTTCTTGACTAGAGACTTAACCCCACTCTCCACCATCTTCTTGACGTGAAAATAGATTATTTCACCGCAACACCCCCATCTACTATTATTTTATTTTCCCTTCTTCCAACGTTTTCTTTTTTTATCCCTCTGTTTTTAATCCACCGTGCGTTTCTCCTCCTCCTCCTCCTCCTTTTCTAGGAAACATAAGCTACAGTAGGGCCCACCACTCTTTCCGACCACCCCCGTCTACAAGTGCCGGCACCCAACCCCACTACTAGAACCGTCGTGCCGCCGCAAGCTGCAGGCCACCTGCGGTCGTCCTACCCCCGCCTCCATGCTGGCACTTGCCGCCCTCGGTCCCACGCCGCCGAGCACGTCCGCCAGGCCACCAGCCCAACCGCAACCGTCGTCCCGGCCCTGCTCCCGGTGCCGCCACCGGCCACATCCCGGGCGACCACAGCTAACGTAAATGGCCAACACCCCACCAACCGCGCAGCGCCACCACCGGCCACCGTTTGCCACTCTGTAGAGCAGCCACCACGTCTGCCGCCGCAACCGCGTGCCTCTGTCTTCCCCTTCTGCCTGGACAGCCCGAGCCACCGTCAACCGCCTGCAAGTCGTGCTACAACCCCGCCGCCGTAATCGCCGTCGTCAGCCCCGTCATCCTTCCCTTTCCTTCTCTCTACACAACCAACCACCCCATCTGCTTCTCCCTCTTCCTCATCCTACTTCCTCCATCTTGTTCTTACGCCCTCCTCCATCTGGTTAGGAGCCCTAACCACCCTGAACCACCGCACACCACTGTCGCTCTAGACGCCCGCTTCCTCCCCACCACACGGCCACTACCACCGTGCGTGGCCCCTCCCCTTCCCTGTTGCAGTAGAACTGTCCACTGTTGTGCCCTCTTCCCATGCCTGGGCTCCCGCCGTCGGACCACCGTCTGCAACCCACAGACAACTCTTCTCCTTTTCCCTCCTCTGACTGCGACCACCCTTCCACTGGACGCCTCCTCTGTGCGTTTGCCAAATAAAATAAACGTAGTAATCTAAGATTGGTGTGACGGGAGTGTGCAGGAATATAAAATAAATTTAAAATATAGAAATTTATAATTATATTTATAAATAATTTTATATAATTGTACACAGATTATAGTGTAGATATAAAAGTTTTAAAAATATAGTTCAAAAAAAAAGTATAAAAGCTTGGGACATATCCCGACCGGTGAACTGGTGCAGGATGACGACACTAGAACTTTGCCGACGTTGCTCAAGGCCTCCCGACAACGTGGAGACGCACCAAACCTAAAAAGAAAAGTACAAAGCCCTCTAATAGCTACACCCCTCTCTGCTCAAAAGTTGTGTCCCTTTTCGCTCAAGGAGGTCTCTACTACATTATCCGAGGACATCCCCACACAGTCTTTGAATTTGGAATGCGGAATTATTTTGGAGGGATTCTAGTGATCCATTGTAATTGCCTTCCACACGTTCGAGTATCTCCGTAATTTTGCGAAGTGGTCCATACCCTACACGACTTATTTTGCTATATTATTAATTATTATAGTCCGGTAAAAATCTCATATAGTACGTATGTAGTTGCTTGCTAATGTTTTGAATCATTCAATATAACTTGCTTGCATAATTTGTGAAATGTTTGCTGAATGTTAGCAAGAACAAGGATGACGCTAAGATATTCAAATGTCTTGGTATTTTGCGCACACATTTCACCATTTCCTTGAGCTATTTGATGGTCAAAGTAGTAGAAACCTAGTAGCCAAGTTGGAATTGTCATTCAACTCGTGGCATCTTTCTTATGAGCTGCAAGTCGACCAGAGGGACTGTTCTCTCATCCCCTATTTCTTTGTGCGCAGGAACATGCCTGCACCCGATGTCACCCATGATGACTACGTACAGAAGAAATCCAAAGCCTTTATTACTCGTGAAGGATTGCCTCTCTCTGGTCCAATAACTAGTAACTTTCACTGCACAATCACGGGTAAGGGTCGGACACCGCGCTCGTCTGGCAGGGGAATTATTCTAATTAAATTCCTCGGAGGTGGACGTTAATTAATGATCTGATAATCAACTGGGCCTCCTGGATAATCTGGTAGAAAACAGTGGGTGTTAAACTCAGATGTTTTTTGATTCTCTTCAAGGCTTGTAGCTAGGGGAAGGTTCCCTCAAACAGAACTATGTGCCTGTCTTTCCAAATCTCTTCCATTCCCATTGCCATTAAGATTTTAAGGAAGACACGACGATCTATGTGACCAGCAGTAATTCCCATCGTCTACATTGGGCATATGGTAGGCAATTGTGTTGGATATTTCAGCCAGTGATTCCCCTGTTGATTTCTTGTGCAAATGTAGCAAAAAGACTACAGGCTTCACAGATATTTGCCCAGGTCCTGGGTTTTCCTTTTAAGAGTGTTAGATTCCTAATGCATCCCGCAGAGTCCATTGCAATGCATCGTGCTTCTGATTGAGACCATGTAGCCTCGGGCAATTTTATCCACGTTTAGTCTATCCAACCACTTAGCAAATGATCTTCATCAACTCTGTTCTTGTTGAGGGCTATAAATTCATATCTCAATCATGGGAGGTTAAAACATCAATCAAATGGGAGTTAAAAGAGGGTAAAAGAAGGTTCTTTCTGACCACGAAATCCCCTCGCGACTTTCGCCACTGTTGTCAGTCCTCGGATACAGCTCAAATGTTGGCGTTGGTAGTCAACTTTGTCCATCCCGCGGGCGCACAGGAGCCATGTGTTAGGCCACCATTGCTAGAACAAAAAAGCACGGTTCATGATGAGTCCCATTCAATCTTTCCCAGGATGAGCGGTCATTGCTTTCCCGTCCCACGTTTATTTGTAAATACCCATACACAGCTGAGCCTTCTTGTCTGCGCATCTCCATTATTTCCTTGGTGGTAGGGCAGGCGATAGCCAGCCTCACATGGTCTTGACGGGATTCCTTCTACTTGTTGGATAACAGGGAGGAAGTACAGAGTTTGAAACAGGGGAAAGAAAGTAAACAGCACGGAAAGAGCCTGGGGGTGAAGGAACAGAGCACAGTAGACCTGGGCCTTCGCTAGACGAGGGGTGGACATCGTTAGAGTATCACTCCATGCGAACTTAAATAAAGCGAAATAAAAAAGAAGCCTTTTTGCATGAAAATTAATGTTAAACATGAATTTATAAAAAAATATTTTCAAATATATATTAGTTAGATGTTAAATGATCAGTATATCTCTCGATGACTCGAATAGAGAGAGAAAGATGGGGAGGGAGAAGTGGACTCCCGTCAATGAGGAGAGATGACTCCGGTATGGGAGTGACTCCGGCGAGAGGGACACACACACATAAAAAGAGAGAGAGAGAGACAGAGAGAGAGATTTCCGACAGTGCAAGTGGAGGGGGAGGGAAATCCGGCGGCCAGAGGAAGAGGAGGGAATTTCCTATTTGCACAGGGTGAGGGGGAGGGGGCGTGGCTTCGCATGGAGATGGGGAGGGAGATCCAGCAACCAAAGGAGGGGGGGGGGGGTGTTCGGCAGCGTAGGTGAAGGGGGATAGAGTGGTGAGGGGAGGGAGAGGGGTTTTCCTATTTGCACATGAGAGGGGGAGGGGGCCTGGCCAAGGGAAGACGAACGGCCCAAGTGAAGGGGGAGGGGGATCCGGCCGCCTCCAGCGATCAGGCGAGGGGCAAGGGGGGTCAGTGGCGCAGGTGAAGGGAGAGGGGTTTCTTATTTTTTATTTTTTAAAATTGAGAGTAATTTGATCTTTTTATAAGTATAATTAAAGTTAAGAATGTTTAAGTTAACGATTGATAACGAACGGTTACGATAATAATATTTATGTACTATTTAATTTTACATAGTGATATTACTATTAATATAGTTTAAAACTATTTTTATAAACCAACATTTAATAATAATGTTTACTAAAAATATTAAAAAACAACATATTGACTACGCACTGTATCTTCACATGACAAGATTGCAACAGAGCATTGCTCTGTTTCGCACCACATCAGTCCAGATGAACCACCCCACTAAGCACAGGGAAGAACTGGTTGCTACGCTCGCGCGACTACCATGTTTGGGGTCAATGCGAGGGAGACAGGGATGGGCGTTTCACCCTCCCTTCTCTTTTTATCTCGATCCACAGCGAGGGCAAACAGTAAGAAGAGCTCGGGGCGCCGAGGAGGAGGACGAAGAAGAAGAAGAAGAACCAAAATGGGTGCGTCTGCTCTGTACGCATCGTTGCTTCTGCTGTCATCTTCCCTTGTCTGGCTCTACGTCGCAGACGACCGGCTTCTCCCCGGCGAGTCCCTCCTCGTGCATCAGATCCTCATCTCCGACGGGAAAACCTTCACGATGGGCTTCGAGGAAGAATGGCCGGAGAATGTCACAATGATACCTGGCCGCCGGCTTGACACTAATAGAAAAAAAAAGATGAAATCTGAAAAAATACATTCAACTCTCAAAGGCACAGGAACGAAGATTCGAGATTTCAAAGTTGAGAAACCTCAAAATATCGATAAATGAGGGTTAATAATACTTTAATGGGATTTATCTGGGGTTGGGCACCACATCTTCCCGTGTATTGTCCCTCTTTTTCAATAAATAATGATGAGTTGATGACCAAGGGCCGCCTTGAGTCCTATTTAAATTCTCAGGCTTAAAAAGATTCTAATTAATGTTATAGAGTTTCTATTGAAAAAAAAAAGTAGGATGAATATACGATGTTTAAATTGGAATAAACCATTTGATGAAAAAGTCTCATAAAATTTTAATCACACTATTTAGACATCATGAATGAAAGCTTAAACTAGATCTGTCTACATTTATCATCTTGCATCAATATTGTTGGCCGATCGTCAGTATTTTACTTCATTGAAGACCGTTCACGTCTCCTCCTGTTTTTGAGGATTTGAGGGATGGCATGGAAGCAATCCCCTTGGAACCAGCCGCTGCCGTTTCTGCCTCCTCGCCGGCAGCTGCTTTGAGCGGCCAGCCGCCGGCCAGCTCAACTGTGGGCTCGAAGATTGTTGCGTCTTCCTTTATTAAAACACTTTCGACTCATCTCCATGCATTACTCAAACCACGTCCACTAGTGACCTGCAGCATGTTCCGCAAGACAGACTTCTTCCCCAGCGGGCGGCGAGATTGTTTCGCAACGTGAACATGATGTAATAGCTACAGGTTATAGTACTTTATATCAAGTAATTAACTCCGATACAAAAATATCTGGCATATAGCAAAAGGGTTAGATTATTTCAATGTAACAGTTTCACAAAATTAGAATGTGTCTGTTTATCAGTGTAACACCAAATAGGAATATCTCACTTCACTGCTATTGTATTGTTACATCTTACAACGTTGCATTTGTACAATGATACACTCATATACCAGTAGGCATTAAACTTTTGTAATGCAAAATTATCAATACATTAGTGGGACAATATGGTCAAAGCATCTTACAACTATCCATTGTGCTACGTTCCTACACTGATTCATGGATATGTTTTAGTGCTAAATTGTAATAGTTAAAAAGTTATGGTACTTTAATGGTACGTTAATCGTGGATATGTTATAGTTAATTATAATTACTCATAATGATTATGCACGTCATTTTTACTATAATGATTACTCATAATGATTACCCGATGATGTGTTATAGTTAAACAACTTTTACTTTTAAACCCTATAATCACGAGTAATTATACTTTACTCCTTTAAATCTACGTATTTATCAGAAAATATATGCAATCTTCTAACTACTAGAAAAAGTTTAGGAGACCGTGGAAAAGAAAACATACCATTACAAAAGAATGGACTTTTTTTTTGAAGACGTAATAAAGTCCCCAAAATATCCCCAGTCCCCTCTCTCAGTGCCCTCTCTCTCTAGGCCAACTAACATCGGAAGGGGGAACCCTTCCCCCTCTGGTGCCTCCTGATAGAAAAGATTATTTCACGGGTAGAGATTTTCTACTAGATCTGAGCACGAAAATCAAAGGAAATTAAGATCAAGATGAGCAAACACAGGTCGAAGCGCGTAGTCGCTTTCTTTAGAGTCGTTCCGCCCCTACTCCGGTGCAGATAGGCTTCGCGACGGAACTTCCCCCAAGATACGACGACCCAAAACCGGTGGCGACGCGAAGGTGCACTCCAACTCGTGTTGCCGGGGGCGAACACTACAGTGACAGACGGCTCTTGCAAGAGGAAGAAGACGATCGGAGAGAAAAGTTCGAGATAGATGGCTTTCGGATTAGAGAGAACCGAAAACCGTGCTTCTCACAGAAAAACGACTCACTTCAAATACCCTCTTGGGAAGCGACCCTTGACCGAGTCACACACAACCGCCCAAAGACGAGAATCCAAAGAGATGCGGAGAGAATCCAAGAGACGCTTGGTCAAACGGTCAAATAAAAAAGAAAGAAAAAATAAAATAATATTTGAGAATCACACGCACGCACGTCACGACCACGGCAAGGCAAGACAATTCGCGCATATGTGAAATAGAGGATACGAGACAAAGAGCCCACCAGCCCAAATGGACCAACCTCCATGGTCTCCTCAAATGAATACACAACAAAGACACGAGTCCTAACTAAAAGTAAATGGAAACTTTTTCCATTTTCTAATGTGAGACTAATCAACACAAACTCAAACCTTTCAAAATTTAAACATAGATTACAACATTCGCCCACCAAGAAAAAATTTTAAAAGTTTGAGACACGATTAACAAGAGCCTGAGATGACACGCATAAGTGAAGGTGTCTTCCGACTTGAACCTTCACATAGTGATATACTTTCCCCTCCTCCACAGATCTAAGTGAACTATGTCTTGAACTTAGACCCTTATGAAGAAGGTTTCATACAGCACACATATCATTAGTCAATAGTGGTGTTCTCACGGGGTAGCACTTTCTGGCCATGTGCTATGTATCTTGTTTCATGAGCGCTCTAGGGATTAGCCCAAAAGATCCCATAGATTGCGGCCACATAATCACACTCACATAGGTGAGTCCTCCAAGGTACACTGAAACGTATCTACACCTCGCCACATAGGCCTTTGCACTCATTAAGAGTTGTAACTCATTCTTTACCATTCCAGAATAAGCACTTCATCATAGGGATGGACATTGAGACACCAGTCTCCAACAAGTGCTCTCTAGCATACACCCATTCAACTAGTTTTCACATTGAACCTGTGTTATGGGATCTCCAAACATCAGGTTGGATTACTATTGATGGTGTTTAAAATGGGCTTAAGTCCCATCCCCCTCGATGATTGTTCAACCAAATTTCTATTCAATCCCTTGGTTAGAGGATCAGCAAGATTCTTTACTGATTTCACATAGTCTAAAGAGACTATTCCTTTATTCAAGTACTCTCTCACAAATTTTAATTTCAATCTTATATGAGTACTCAATTTATCATTTATTTTCTCACTTTTAGCCTTAGCTATCGCAGCTTGACTATCACAGTGAATAGAGATAGCAGGAATTGGCTTACTCAGCAATGGAAGCTCAACCATAAGGTTCTTCAGCCATTCTGCTTCTCTACCAGTCACTTCTGCTGCCACTAACTCAGCCTCCATGGTAGACCGAGCTAATATAGTTTGTTTGGTGGATTTCCAAGTAACTGCCCCACCACCCATCATAAACACAAACCCAGTGGTACCCTTCCCTTGAGCTTTTTCAGTCACCCAACTGGCATCACAGTATCCTTCCATAGTGCAGTGCATGAAATAAGGTACCTTTTAAATATCTGCAGCTTCTTTCAAGTGCATGCCAATGTATTTTGTTAGGACAATGTGTATATCTACTAAGTCTATTCACAACAAAAGAGATGTCAGGTCTACTGCAATTTGACAAATATATTAAACTACCAATTAACTGTTAATATCTGAGTTGTTCAACACATTCACCATGATGTTTTTTAAGTATGACACTAGGATCAAAAGGAGTGCTAACAGGTTTACAGTCATATAGACCAAACCTTCTCAAGACTTTCTCAACATAATGAGATTGTGAAATGGAATAGCCCTCAGGTGACTTTAGAAGCCTAAGCCCCAATATCACCTCCGCCTCTCCAAGATCTTTCATGTCAAACTTACTATTCAGAAAATGTTTGGTTTCATTTATCAACATCAAGTCATTGCCTAATATCAAGATATCATCAACATAAAGACACAAAATAATGCAAGTACTATCAAACAATTTAACATACAAGCATTTATCAGATTCACATATAGAAAAACCATTAGAACAGATGACTTCGTCAAACTTGTGATGCCATTGCTTAGGGGCTTGCTTAAGTCCATATAAGGACTTCACCAACTTGCATACTCTATGCTCTTGGTCGAAAACTATAAATCCATCTGGCTGATCCATATAGATCTCTTCATCAAGTTCACCATTCAAGAATGCAGTTTTCACATCCATCTGGTGAACCTTTAGATCATATATAGAGGCCAGTGCAACTAGCACTCGGATTGTAGTCATCCTAGCCACGGGAGAATAGGTATCAAAGAAATCTATTCCCTCTTTCTGTCGGAAGCCCTTAGCAACTAATCTAACCTTATATTTGTCAATAGAGACATCTGGTCTCAATTTCTTTTTGAAAATCTATTTACAACTAATTATTTTCGCACCAGGTGGAAGATCCACCAGTTCCCAAGTGTGGTTGCTTCTAATTGATTCTATTTCTCCATTAACTGCTTCATTCCAGAATGTAGAATCACTAGATGACATGACATCTTTAAAGGTTAAATGATCATCCTCTACTAGGAATGATATGAAGTCATCTCCAAATGATTTTTCTATTCTAGTTCTTTTACTCCTTCTAGGTTCTAGGTCTATATGATCATGATGAATAGGACTAGAAGTACTGGATGAAGGAATAAAAGACGAATCTACACGTACAATATCCTTAGTTTTAAAAAGAAATATATCCTCATAAAAGATTGCATCACCAAATTCACAAATAGTATTTACAGAAATATCAGAAATATCAGATTTAGTGATGAGAAATCTATAACCAGAACTATTTTCGGCATAATCAATAAAAACACCATCTACCGTCTTAGAACCAATTTTTCTCTTCTTATTCTCTGGAATTTTTGTTTTGGCTAAACAGCCGCATACCCTCAATAATTTATAATTTGATTTTCTTTTAAACCACATTTCAAAAGGTGATTTATCTTTTGCCTTGTGAGGAACACAGTTAAGGACATGACATGTAGAGAGCAGAGCTTCTCCCCACATATTCTCAGGTAATCCTGAGCTACATAACATGGAATTTACCATATCTATCAATGTCCTATTTTTTCTCTCAGCCACTCCATTTGATTCAGGTGAATATGGAGCTGTCAACTCATGGATGATTCCATTTTTGACACAAAAATCATTCATGGCATTAGACACGTATTCACCACCCCTATCAGATCTCAATCTTTTAAGTAATTTTTCAGTTTATTTTTCAGACAAGGACTTAAAAGCCATAAATTTTTCCAGAGCCTCATCCTTAGTTCTAAGTAGATACAGAATACAAAATTTAGAAGCATCATCAATAAATGTAATAAAATACCTTTTCCCACCTCTAGTTAAGGAACCTGTCCCTTCACAAATATCAGAGTGTATCAACTCTAATACAGAGGTGTTCCGATCAACGGACTTAAAAGGCTTCCTAGGTTGTTTAGCTTGCACACATATTTGACATTTATCAGCATGCTTCACATCAAACTTGGGAATTAAATCTAAATGCATCATTCTTTTTATGGTATTAAAATTAACGTGACCAAGTCTAGCATGTCATAAATCACTAATTTCTACATGAAAACTGACAGAAGAATAAGATTCATTTAAAGAAACACTGTCTGAAACATTAAGTACAAATAAACCATTACACAAATATCATTTTCCTACAAAGTTTCCATGCCTAGTGATTACAACTTTATTAGACTTAAACATAAGTTCATAGTCTTGCTGCACTAACAAAGACCCACTAACAAGATTCCTCCTAACATCTAGCACATGCTGCACTTTGTAGAGGCTTAAGGTCTTCTCCGAAGTAAGCTTCAGGTCAACACGTCCTTCACCCTCTACTCTGGCTGCAGTGGAGTTGCCCATTGTCACGCTCCTGCCTTCGAGGCCCTGATAAGAAGAGAACAACACTCTATCTGAGCAGACATGGACATTTGCTCCCGTATCTACTAACCAATCTGTTGTTAGACATGCCACATGAATTTCAGGATTAAAGAAAATAAACCTTTCATCAGAGGTGGTGCCAACAGTCAACACATTGACCTGTTGATCAGTAGCAGCGGGCTTCTTTCCTTTGTAGGGTTTGTTGTTTTTGCCTTTTCTTTCAAAGCACATGTAGGCTTTATGTCCTGGCCTTCCACACACATAACAAGTAATCTTCTCTGATTCCTTCTTGAACTTTTTCTTCCCTTTGATGTCATTGGATTTTTTGAAAGTTTTATTGGAGGAATGAGAAGTAGGTTTTTCAATCAAATTGGCTTTAGATTGGAATTCAGGTTCAGGTGGAGGATTCCTGATTTTATTACTGTCCCTATTTCTCTTTTCAACCTGAATAGCATAGATCAACTGTTCAACAGTCATCTCATCACGTTTGTGTTACAGAGATAGAGAAAAATCATTCCAGGAAGGTGGCAGTTTTGTTATCAAAGCACAAACCTAGAATTTCTCATCAATAGACATTCCACATCTTTGAATGTCCAAAACAAGGGACTTGATTTCATGAGCTTGGTCAACAATTGATGAGCTATCTTTTATCTTGAAGTCAAAGTAATTTGCTACCATAATTTCATCTAGACCAACATCTTCAGAGCCATACTTTTTCTCTAAGGCTAACCACAGGTCTCTGGCAGATTCAACAGTGCAATAGATATCATAGAGTTTATCGGAAAGGCATGGGAAGGATGCTCCCAGTACACAGATAATCCCTCTCCTTAAACTTGGCTACATCTACCGACCTAGCGGGTTCGTTTTCATCATCCGCAGGGGGGACAGATTCAATGACGGAGAACAGAGCCAAAGAGGTCAACCAATAGCGCATTTTTTGTTGCCAACGTTTGAAAAATGGACCAGTAAATTTATCTGGGCGAGCAACAATCTCTGGTGTCATTCGATTTAATAGAAAGGAACGACTCTAAACTGATAGAAAAGATTATTTCACGGGTAGAGATTTTCTACTAGATCTGAGCACGAAAATCAAAGGGAATTAAGATCAAGATGAGGAAACACAGGTCGAAGCGCGTAGTCACTTTCTTTAGAGTCATTCCACCCCTACTCTGGTGCAGATAGGCTTCGCGACGGAACTTCCCCCAAGATACGACGACCCAAAACCGGTGGCGATGCGAAGGTGCACTCCAACTCGCGTTGCCGGGGGCGAACACCACAGTGATAGACGGCTCTTGCAAGAGGAAGAAGACGGCCGGAGAGAAAAGTTCGAGAGAGATGGCTTTCAGATTAGAGAGAACCGAAAACCGTGCTTCTCACAGAAAAACGACTCACTTCAAATACCCTCTTGGGAAGCGACCCTTGACCGAGTCACACACAACCGCCCAAAGAGGAGAATCCGAAGAAACGCGGAGAGAATCCAAGAGACGCTTGGTCAAACAGTCAAATAAAAAAGAAATAAAAAATAAAATAATATTCGAGAATCACACACACGCACGCACGTCACGACCACGGCAGGGCAAGACAATTCGCGCGTGTGTGAAATAGAGGATACGAGACAAAGATCCCACCAGCCCAAATGGGCCAACCTCCATAGTCTCCTCAAATGAATACACAACAAAGACACGAGTCCCAACTAAAAGTAAATGGAAATTTTTTCCATTTTCCAATGTGGGACTAATCAACACAAACTCAAACCTTTTAAAATTTAAACATAGATTCCAACACCTCCTTCTCTCTCTACTCGTTGTCTATGTCTCTTCATTGTCTCTCTATCTCTCTGCTCTCTCTCTCTCTCTCAAGGCCACCTGCTCCACTGCCCCCGTCGCTCAGAAGCTCCTCTCTCTCCTCCCCAGGCCATCCGATGCCTCCTCCCTAGGCCATCCGGTGCCGGAGAGGGCAACCATGTAATGTCCCGGATCTTTGCTGGATCCTTAGTAGGTCTGGTTGGATCTTTATTGGATCTTTCGGATCAGTCTCGGTGAGTTTCGGTTCGCTTATGTGGCTTCCGAGTTGAGTTTTACGATCCGTGTGGGTTTTTCTCTCGTACTAGTTATGGAACCCTACGGTGAGTTTATTTGTCAGTTCATCGACTCGAGAATGCTGCAACGACGATGTACTTTCCGAGCCAGTCGTTTTGACTATTTTTACGTATTTTTCTGAGATAGGACCAAAATCAGATTTTTTGGAAATTAGGAAAATTCCTAATTTCTTTTCCTTTTTCTTTTCCTTCCTCTCTCCTCCTTCTCATTTCACGCCGCCGCCCCCTTTCTCTTTGTTTTCTCTCCTCTCGAGCTTCCTTGGCTCCAGCTGCAGATGGAGGACCTAGGGGCGCGTGCTGGGGATGCTGTGAAGTTGGTCGGGTGCGCGACGGGGCGAGGATGGAGTGGTTTTGGCGCGATCCCGAACGGTGGATTCAAAATCGGCTTTTGAGCTCGCGGCGCAGTTTTCGGCGTGATTTCGTCCCTTCGGGACACGGTTTCTTCGGTGAAGGTAGGGAGATGGATCGCCTACATGTTCTGCACGTTTTCCCTGCTTCTGTGCGTAGTTTGGTGCTCGATCGGGAGAGATCGGGCCGATTTAGTGAAAACCGTCATTTTCGGAGTTTTCAGGGTTCGCCAGAAAACGGCAACCATTCTTGGTCTAGTGGATCCCATTCATGTTATTTTCGTGTCGATCGGATGTCATTCGAGGCCGGTAGGAGTCCGAGAACCTCGGTGACTCGTTTAGGGTCGATTTGTCCAAATCGCCCTGATCTTGCGTTTTAATGCATGCATGTGGACTTTTTAGCCTCCTGAAGTTATTTTTCGTCATCTAGCTTTGTTTCCCCTGCGTTTCGGAGTGAATGGGGCGTGGAACGGGCCGATTCGGCGTTTCCACCTTTTTTCCG
Source organism: Amorphophallus konjac (assembly GCA_022559845.1). Taxonomy (NCBI): domain Eukaryota; kingdom Viridiplantae; phylum Streptophyta; class Magnoliopsida; order Alismatales; family Araceae; genus Amorphophallus; species Amorphophallus konjac. The sequence goes on along the minus strand of JAHNEJ010001651.1, from coordinate 8,480 downwards.
TCGTGGCCGGTGTAGCGGTCGTTGCAGAGACCGTCACAGTCTCTGACGGCCCTACGATAGACCGCCACAGCATTTTAACGTTTTAAACTTTTCATGGCTGTGGGAGTGTGACAGTCCAGTAGTAGTGCGTCACAGCCCTCTGACGCATCCAGACAGGTGCGTCACAGCCATTTCATTTTCTTGAGGTTCTGGTCAGCCGGTCGCCTGATGGCCCAGTCCTCATGCGTTAGAGCGTTGTAACGCGCCTGTGCTAGGCCGTTACGTTCTGTTTGACCGGATTTGACCGTTTAAGTCGGTTCGTGTAGCGGTCGTTCCCCTGTGCGTCACAGCCTTGTAACGCGCCTGTCCTAGGCCGTTACACGCTGTTTGGCCGAGTTTGGGTGGCTGTGTCGGTTGGCTCTAACGGCCCTGCCCCCATGCGTTAGGCTTCTGTAACGCGCCTGGCCCGGTGCGTTACGTGGTTCGAGTCGTGGTCGTTGGCTTGTTGGCCCTGACGGCCCTAAAGGGGTGCGTCAGAGCTGTGTAACGCGTCTAGGTTAGGCCGTTACATGTCTTGTGCTTTTTAGGTGTTGGATAGGGCGGTGTCTGTGACGGCTCATTCTTCGACCGTCACGCCGCTGTAGCGCGTCTTCGATAGATCGCCACAGTCTTGTTCTCTAGAGTGTAACGGCCTAGCGTTAGACCGCCACATTCGTGTAACGGTCTAAGGGTGGTGCGTTACAGTCCTAGAGCTCCGATTTCCGTCGTTGTGATTTCAGATTGTCTTGGCTTCACCTTGTGACCTGCCTATTTTCCGGTGGATGTCTCCTGACATCCTATGAGTGCTAAGACTACATTATAAGGTAGCCAGGAGTCTTCTTGCTTGAGGTAGGATTCTCTTTCCTGCTATAGAATGTCTTTGCCTCTGGTTGCGTGGCGATTCCTCCTTGACTGCTTGGTTGACCTAGCGGCCGAGTGATGGATAGCCTATGCCCAGAGAGTGGTTTACCGGTGGTTTGGTTTTCGGTATCTTGGCTTGACCTGGTGGTTCGCCCATTGTCACGTGGACATCACCCGATGTCCTATGAGGGCTATAACTGTGTTCCGTGGTGGCCAAGAGGGTTTGTGCCTGTGTGTGTGTCTTGGTGATTTTGTCCAGCTCGAGACACTGGTTCTGGATACCTCGGGGTACTATTTTACCTTGAGTTGCGTGTCCAGGCGTGCCGGAGGGTTCTTGCTATTCCCCAGGTCTCCGTGAGGCATTTTCGGCTTGTCGTTTCTCGTGGCTTAGGATTAGACCGATTGGCGGCTTGTTCCGCTGTCAGTGACGATCTTGCCTTTGAGTCGTCCGACTCAAGGATCGTTACGTTGTGGGTCTAGTGGCCTAATCCTGAGTCTGTTGGCAGTAGTAGTACTGCCAGTGGTGTATAGTAGTACGTGTGACAGCGCGTTCTAGCTTGTCCATACTTGTAATATCCCGGACCTTTCAGATCCTTCTTCGTGGGTCCCGGATCTGGTTTCTCAGAGTGTCCAGCTCCGTTGTGTCTGAAATTTTATTTTGGACATCTTTCGTGTTCGGATCCTCGCGATCTGGAGTTGTTTCGGAGGCCCGGATGCGTTCTGCGGTTTTTTCCGCGTGTGTTTTCCGATTTTCAGTGTGAGTTTTGGTAATTCCTTCGGAACCTCGCTGCGGGTGAACCGGGTCGTTCACCTGGGCACGAGTGGTACCGTTACGATCGGTGCGTTCCGAGGATAGCGGAAACGTAATTTTCTATTTTTCGGTATTTTCTGAAATTTCTGAAATTTCTATAAATATCTCACTTTTCTCTCTCTCCCCTCACCCTCTTCTTCTTCTTCTTCTTCCTTCTCTTCTCCCCACCGTGACCACCACCCCTCCCTCTCTCTTTCCCTCTCGTTCGGCCGCGGCGACGTCCCCTTCCGGCTGCAGACGGTGCGGGGCGACGGCGTGACGACGTGGGCGACAGCGAGGCGATCGTGGCGGCGTAAAGCTTGTGGGGAACCGTGAAGGGACGACGGTTTTCAAAGCGTTCTTTGCGATCTCGGTAACAATTCGGCGGAGCATTCGCTCCATTGAGGTAGGGTGACGTTCCCTAGCTCCCGCCGTTCATTTTCGTGGTTTATAGGCCGAGGGGAGGCCGAGAGGGGCTTGATTAAGCGGGTTTGGGGTTTTCCATGATTTGGGGAGATCTCGCCCGATCTATGGACTTAGCCCACGATTTCACGTTTTGGTGGCCTAGTATCATGCTAGGGGTCCCCAGGGGTCTTCCCCTTTGATTTTCCCCTCTCCGGTGGAGGCATGGGGGCGTGGTTGGGTTTTTTGGGCTTTCCCGGCCGTTTCACCGTCGGGCGAGTGTGGCGGTCCTTGCAGTGACCGTCACACCGTGTGACGCGCCTGGGCGGGTGCGTCACAGCCCTTGTTTAGCCAACTGGGGTCTGGGAGTGTGACGGTCCCACGATAGACCGCCACAGGCGTGTGACGCGCCTGGGTTGGGCCGTCAGAGCGTCCCGACCGTTGGCATCCGACCGTTGGTTTGACCGTTGGGGGTCAAGGTGTGTGACGCACCAGGGCTGGCGCGTCACAGCCTTGTGACAGCCCAGCGTGGGTGCGTCAGGGTTATTCGACCCCCAGGCAATGTGACGCTCCAGGGCTGGACCGTTACATGTGTGTGACACTCCAGGTGTGGACCGTCACATGCTGTGACGCACCGAGTGGCACGCGTCACAGCTTGCCCTTGGTTTTCCCTGTGACGCACCTACATAGGCACGTCACAGTCTGTAACGCATCAGGGCTGGTGCGTTACACTCCGTTTTGCACTGGGAGCGTGACGGCCTGCGTTGGACCGTCAGGCGTCTGTGACGGTCCAACCTAGACCGTCAGGCGTTTGTGACGATCCCGCCTAGACCGTCAGAGTCCTCTGACGCGTCTAGGGTAGACTGTCAGGCACCGGGTTGCCCCGGGTGGCTTGCAACCCCGTGTCTGTTCCGACCGTGGTCGCCGTGCGACGGTGCCGGTATGTGGGGTGGTCCCCGTACGTCGTCGGATGCGGACGTAGTTTTTCGTTGACTTGAGAGTCTACTCCTTCAGTGACCCTCCACTAGCCGTAGCCCACCAGTATGCGGTGCTGGTCTCACCAGGGAGTGGTGTACGGGCCGACCCTTAGAGACGATTTTTAGACTGGTTTCCGTCGGGCCCCACGTCTGTAGCCAGAGTCCGGCTAAGGGGAAAACCAGTCGGAGGGCCAGACCAGGGACGCGAGGTCTGTGTGTGCACACGTGGTTGGGGGCAGTTGGACACACGCTGACGAGCGTGACCCCAACTAGTCACTTGTTTGTGGTACTTGTTCGGTGTCCGTGCCTCGGGTAGGCACTACCATGTTAGGCAGTTCACCTGCGGTGCGGTGTAAGTCGTCAGGGGACGCTACCGGCCGTGCTTCTAGTGGGAGGTACTCCTGTCGAGTCGGGAGTGTCAGGCTGTCAGTCGTTACGACTTCGACCTTCGGGTTTCTGCCGTGTTGGCCGTTGTGTTCCGGTTGTTTCGCCGTGGCACGTGTGTCAGTTTTCGTGCCGTGAGACCGGTGCTTTGTAGATGGCAGGGTTTCCCTTTTTGAGGTACTCGCTTACTGCTAGCGTAGCGATTTCTCCGTTTGCGAGGTAGGGTTCGAGTGATCCCTACTGAGTCTTGTTCCGAGACTCATTCCCTGCGTGTTTTCACCGTGTTTCAGGCAAGGCGAGGCTTCAGGGGAGTTCGTTTGAGGCTCAGCGCGGTTCAGGTGCCCAGCGTTAGTGCCAGAGGTCAGAGCCGGGGTATGCCCCGTGTAGCTGTACTTTCTTTTCTTGTCTCTGTACTAGTTGTGGACTACTGTTGTTATTTTATTGTTATATTATGGACCATGTAAAACGTTAATTCATTTCCTGCTTATTTATATAACTATTTAATTCTGCAATTATTTGTGATACTTGTGTAGTTTCCACACCATCATTCTAACCCTTCCGAGTCTTCGGACTCGTGGGTGGCGGTGCGAGTCTCGGGTTATCGGGCCTTCCCGGTAATCGGATTCTCGGGTCGTTACAGTACTCTAGCACTTGTGTTTTTGAGTTTGGTGTCTCGTGTACCTCCGCTTGTCGTGGCCTGTCGATGCATGCGGTCCAGTGTGTTGACCCACCTCGGAGGGGTGGAAAGGGTAGTTCCCGAGATACGGTTTGTAAGCTAGTTCCGTGGGCTCCCAGCCAACGGTAGCGTCCTACCGAGGGAGACAACTACCTAGAGGACCTAGCTTAGGCTAGAGCCAGTGTGTGCACACGTTGTCAGGGACTGAGGACTTACGCCGACGGGTGTGACCCTGACTAGTCTTTTGTTGCTGTTGTTCTTTTTTGGTTCAGTGCGTGTCTGCGTGTCTACCGTGTCTTTAGCGGTACCGTAGGCGAGACACTCGGGGCGCAGCAAAAGACGTCAGTGGACGCAGCTGGCTGTTCTCCTTGTGAGGAGGCGCTTCCGTCACGTGATACGTGACTTTCGTGTTTCTTGTGCGCCGTGACCTTTCCGAGTTAGCCCTCTCGTGGCCCTACTCAAGGTCAGTGTTGTGTTGTGTGCACGACGTCCTAGTCGTGTGTGCTCGTCGGGTTTGTCCGTCGTCTGTCTAGATCTTTTCTAGACTTTTGTCTGTCCCTGCAGGTCTTTGTCTTAGGCCTGGCGTCATGTCGGTAGATCGGTAACTCCTGACTTTGTCAGTTCAGAGTCGCCCTTCTGTTGCTGCCTGGAGTAGTTTGGGGTGTCGAGGTTAGTTCGGCAGCCGCTTGTCTGGTGCGGATTCTCCCCCTTTCCTACTTGTTCCCTACTCCTACTCCCCGTCTGTTCTTTACTGCTTCTAGAGTAGTTTTACAGCTTTGTAGTGTAGTTTTTCTGCTTTACTACACCTGCTATTCTTCTTGTTGTTTTTGTTGTTCCGTGTTACTGCGTGTTTTTCAGTGGGGATCTGCGTGACCCCTACTGAGCCAGTGACACGAGACTCACCCCTGCTTTTCAGGTGGGCTATCGTTCATTTTGCTTCCGTGGTTCTTGGTGCGCGTGCTCGTAGCATGTCGTTGTGGCCAGCTGGTACCTGCGTCGGGCTTCTCCCGACTTCTCGGTACGTCTTTCTTTTCTGTCGACTGTACTTGCTAGACTTGCTGTCTTACCTCTGGGCTTGACTCTGGTATATAATTGTTAATTGGAAACTGTTAATTAAAAAGTAATTTTATTTCTGCTACTTTAGCAAACCGATCTAATGAAATTTAATTGCTTACTGTTATATCTATGTGGCTTCAATTACTCTACACATACCTTTTATCCCTTCGGAGCTTTACCACTCTTGGGAAGCCTCGCGGGTTCCAAGTGGTATCAGGTATATTCGATAGTCCTATCGGGTATATCTGGTATCTGGGATCCGGGTCGTCACAGCAACCTCTCCTACTGTTAGAGAATAGTCCCGTACTGGAAACGGGCTAAAAATATAATGTGATTATAATTGTGGTGCCCTCTCCACTCAACACCTTAAGGTTTTGAGTTGGATGGTCCGATCCAATAAAAATTAACATGTTATCAGAGCCAGGTTCGATGAGATCTGGTCGTGTACATACTGGAGGAAGGTTGCTTGTAGTAGCCAAGAACCTTCCACGGAAGTTGTTGCAATCCTCTGGAAGCTAGAGTTGAAGAAATTCTTCTGCATGCAAGGTGTTCGTCAGAAGTTCTCTACAAAAATCTGCATCAAGATTGTAGAGTTCTTGCTTCAATTGGACGTCTTGCTATTGGGGAAGTGCTTGTAGCTTAAAAGCATCTTCTTCGGGTCAGATTATTGCAAGTTACCAGGTTGAAACAGTGGTAATTTGTTGTTGTACGAGAACTGTTCGACATAAGTTCTCTTAGTAGTTTTCAGCATGGCAAATGGCACAAATGCCCTTAACATTTCTCAAACTTTGGTGCCTATCTTTTCTGGAGATAACTATGACTTTCTTTATACCTGAAGATCTTTGGGATTTAGTTGACAGTGAATATGCAGATGATTTGCATTTAGAGTCGAAAGAGCTACGAAAAGGATACAAAGGCTCTTTTGGTGTTACAGCAGGCTGTGACAGAAACTATCTTCCCACAGATTGCAAATGCTACCAAATCAAATGAAGCTTGGACTATTTTGAAGCAAGAGTTTCATGGGAATAACAAGGTAACTACCGTGAAACTTTAAATCTTTAGAAGAGAAGTTGAAACAATTCTTATGAAGAGTTCAGAATCTGTTCAAGAATTTATAAGTAGAGTTTCAGTCATTATAAATCAAATGAGAACATTTGGGGAGGATATTTCATATCAAAAGGTTGTAGAAAAAGTCTTGAGAAGTCTTCCAGCAAAATTTGATCATGTTGTTGCAGCAATAGAAATTGAGCATGCTCTTCAGTCCAAAGTTGAGATTACTAACAAAAATGAGCATGGTGAAGGAACTTCTCAAAGAAATGCAGGTAAAGGGCAAAGAAGAGGTGGATACAGAGGCAGAGGCCGAGGTCGAGGTCGAGGAAGAGGAAGGCATGATTCAAATTATCAAAAGGCTGAAAATGGTGATAGGGACAACTCAAATTGAAAAATACTAGTGGGACAAGGCAAAACAGCAAGCAAACTTTGTTGAGAAGGAAGCACAAGAAGATAATTTGTTTCTTACTCTTCTTAATTCTCAGGATCGTAGAAAAGAGGTTTGGTTTCTTGATAGTAGATGTAGTAACCATATGTCAGGAATAAAAGACCTTTTCTAAGACATTAATGAATCCACTAAGTTGCAAGTTCGGCTTGGAGATAACAAAGTGGTGCAAATTGAAGGAAAGGGGACTGTTGTTGTGAAAACAAAATCAGGGACTGAGAAGTTGATTCATGATGTGTACTTAGAGAATTGTCCAATATTGGAAATGTATTAAAAATATAATGTGATTATAATTGTGGTGTCTTCTCCACTCAACACCTTAAGGTTTTGAGTTGGATGACCCAATGTAATAAAATTTAACATGCACCTTCCTTCTTTCTCTGCTCTCTCTCTCTCCGCTCTCTCCACTGTCCTTGTCGCCCAGAAGCTCTCTCCCCCCCCCCCCAAGGCCACCTGCTTCACCATCCCCATTGATCGAAAGTGTAGATCTAATTAAAAATCCACTTAGAATAAAGAAGAAAAAGCATGAGAAGAAAAAGCATGCACGAGGTGCAAAATAGGAGATGTGATCGCCAGAGACGCGAGGGCCTCAAAGAATATAATCAATAATAATATGGAGGAGGGATCGCGATATAAATACCTTAAATGCGGGGGATTGTGAGTGCCTTCCTTTCTCTTCCGATCGGCCAGCCGATGAAGAGAGTTCTTCTTTCTTAATTACCCTTGCAAAAATTAGCAAACACCCATAAAAATTGAATTAGAAACAAGGCGAGTGTAGCATCAAATTCATGGTAGAAATAGACATGAAAGCATGTGTAAGAACACACCTTATTGGTGGTTGCCCTTAAACCCCTATGCAAAAGGGTATGGGGAAATATGATGAATGATATGTAAAGATGATGTAAAATAGATAAAAAATGTGTGCAAGAGTGCACTGTGGGGGAGTTTCTCAATGCGGTTGAGAGGGAAAATATATAAATAGTATGAACATGCATGCATATGTGAATTAACGATGGTAAAATAAAAGAAAAAATAAGAAAGCAAAAGGAGCCTGTGCTTCAAGGCTTTGATGCTTGTTGGGGAGGAAGTTATTCCAAAGGATGGATGCTGTGAGACGCACGAAGGCTTCTCCTTTAGCCAAGCAGCAACAGCAGCAGCCCCTGCGAAAAGGAGAAGAAAAAATAGAAAAAAAATAGAGAAGAAGGGGAAGAAGAAGTACGTCGGAGGAAAAGAGGGGGGGAGGAATCCGTGGCTCTATTAATAGGGCAGACCAAAGATTTAGAAAGGATAAGATATGGGAAGAGTCCAAGGAGGGAAGGATCAACATAGAGAAGGGTGACCAAACGAGGCAGGGACTCTCTGGGAAAGGGCTGCATTCGTTTAGAACATAAAGGGAAAAACACGACCTAGACAAGGGCGTCAATTCAAGAATTGACGACCTACTAGAGGGCTTTATTTAAAAACACGCCTAAGACCAAGGCGTTAATTCCTTTACTTGTGAAAGACGTCTGAATGTGAGGCGTTAATTAAAAATATTCAAAACAGGGACATTTTCCATTTCTTAATATTATTTTCTCATTTTTTAGGTGGAGGTGCATTACATTGTGCTGATTCCAATGACTATTTTTGTGAATTTTTCTGACACCCGGAAGGCCACCAAATCACCTCTCAAAGGGGGTCAAAAATAATTTTAAAATATTCAACTTGAAAAGTGACGCCTTGTGCACACGCCGCACGCGCCCCCGACGCCGCCCTTGCCGGCCACGCCGCCCCCGCAGCTCGCCTTCCGCTCCGACGCCGCTCCCGCTGCTCCCACCACCC
>JAHNEJ010003534.1:0-55309 GCA_022559845.1 Amorphophallus konjac | reverse complement strand
ACACCTCGCTAAAGTCTGAGGAGAAGCCATCCCACCTACTCACCTACTTGTCCACATCCACCTCCTACACTTCATAAGGATTCCATAGGATCATAATTCCTCCATATCTACCCATCGCTGGGGAAGCAACTCCCATAGACAACCTTCCACCCACTATCTTCCTCATAAGAGCAAGACCATGCCCCTCACATTTGGTCTCTAAGGTGTACAGAATATCAATATTGCTTCTCCTGATCAGCTCCCTCACCGCCCTCTTCTTCTCCACCCCCCCAAGCCCCCTCACATTCCAAGAGACGATCCTCGTTGAGAACTTGAGATCTCCCTCTCCTCCCCACCCTCCTCTCCTTCCATGTCCGCCCTCCCCTTGGCTCTAATATTTGCTCCCCATCTCTTTTTGATTTTAAAGAAGGCCCCACTCACATCCTTCTTCGCAGACACATAAGAGATACCCACAATGGATGCCACCTCCCTTACCTACTCCCCTACCATCTTCTCCACAGTCCCTAGCATCTCCTCACCTCCTCCATCCTCACGGACACCCTGCTCCTTCGTCCCTCCCCAACTGGGATAAGACATGCCTCCCCACCATCCCTCTTATCCACTAACTGCAACTCTAGCCCAAAAGCATTGCCATGCTCCCATCTAAAAGGCCCCTATTATGGCACCAAGGGCAAGGAAGGCTGATCCTCCTCCGCGACTTCCGTTGGAGCCACCAACTGATCTGCAGCTGTGTGCTGCTCCCGGTGCCTCGCCAGAATCTGCACATCCAATGCACCGATGTCGTCACCGACCTCGCCAATAGGTCCCCGACCATAACGCGACAGCCCTTTAGACAATGCACTCGGAGAATAGTCCTTGCGGGCGGGCTACACCTCCCGACCTGCACTAGGGGAGGTGGCCGAGAGGGCCAGACCTTCCGCCGACAGCCGGTGGCCGCCAGGATGATCAGACACCTCCCGACCTACACGAGGGGAGATGGCGGAAAGGGCCAAACCTCCTTCCTCCAACAACCGTTGGCCGCCAAGATGATCAGACACCGTCGAGTGGCCCCTGTTGTACCCAGATACGCACTAAGTAGGCTTGCTGATGGGGCTGATCAGACGGCCATTGGGGGGGCTAGCCACAGGTCTCCCACCGATCAAATCCGCTTGAAGGGCACTGGGGTGACAACTTGCCGACGAGTACGCCGCCAGTGATCTGCAAAAGGTCCACCGGCAGACAATCAATTGATGAGCCGCTAGCCACCAGAGGAGGGAACGAAAACACTGGCGAAGGACTAGAGCGAAAGGGGCAACCATTATCGGGTCCCTGCGAACCCATCAGCTGCTTCTGACCGATACGGGTAAGTGATCGGGTTGGTAACCCAAAGAGAGGTCGGGCCAGTCCACTGAGCTGCCGGGTGCGATAACGGGCTCCTTTCCTTTCGCCAATGGGCCAAGCTCTTTCAGGCCCTCAGTTGGAGCACGAACCGACACCGGTTGGCCTCTAGCCGAGCAGACGGGCCGGCGTCTTGGCCCCACCATCGTCTCCCACCTCCGTCCCTCGCAATGCAAAACCTAACCCCTAAGGAGACACACCGTCGCCCTGAGCCAGTGACCGAACGGAGACCCCCACAACATATTCCACCCTCCCATCCGAGGATATCGCCGGCGGCACCGCACCAAGGACAGAGACAAGGACTTCCAGGATGACGACCTTACCTTCCGCGCACAACTGGAGAGACCCAAGAACCACCTGAGCAAAGGACGCGACCAGAAAGCCCAAGCCCGCGTCATCACAGAGCCAGATCAAAATTCTGGTGAGCCTCAACCACCACGATGGCCTGTTAGGGGTAGCAAAAGTCCCTCTCTCCAAGTTCCAAGCCTGGACACGCAAGATAGAGCCCTTAACAGCTAACACCCCTACATCCACCACACCCTTCGCCCCTTCCACAGAGGCTGCCACCGCTAGGAGAGTCCTTACAGACTGTCCGAACATCCCACGGCACTCCCAGACCCCAAAGATCCTCCAAGAAACCCTGGCCTTGTTCGCATGGAGCACCCCTTGAAGCAGCAACAGGCAGATGCATCGGGATAGCCACTCCAGACGGAGGGCAATACTATTTGAAGCAATTCCCCAAGCTCTATTGGCTCCCTCCAAGCATGATAAGGAAGAGGAGCACCCTTAACAACCTCGGCGTAAGTCCTTCTCTGCCCCTGCACACCTCCAACACCGAAAGCCCATCCTCTAGTAGCCAGGAAGGAAGACGCCCTATGAAGGTGGCCGAGAGACCCGCATCGAAAACACCTCCGAGGAGGTGCCCGGGGTCCTCCAACAACCCCAACTGGGGCCACCGCTGACACCATGGCCACTAGCGACCCTCACCGTCCCTCAAAGAATCCTGGAGCTTCACTCTCTAGAAAGTCTAGAGAGAGAGAGAGCAAGTAACTATCCCAGTCGCCAACAAGACGAACACATCTTGCTTAAATTAGAAGACATCTTAGGGACTCCAACATTATTTTTGATTTCTTTTTTTAGCTGAAATGCATTCAATTTTGATTTGATAATTAAAGTTAAATTGGTGTTGATGATGTTTGTGTCTTTGCATGACAAAGCCTTTTTTTCATTACTTTAATATAACTTTGATGCCATTTTATGTACACTAGAGAGGCCTACAGACTACGGATGTAAATGGATACCCGAAACTTTATCTATTCGTGTATAGGTTTTGCACTTAGTTGTATTATCATTTTTTTGGAAGTCGGTAGTACCACTAATTATATAAAAGAAAAGAAGTTACCAGTAAAAAGGAGAGCTCCCACCAAGCTCCCACAGACAAAAAATGACAGACAACTCTCTATCCCAGGAGCAAAACAAAGAGAGATGCAAAATCGCACACACCCAAGCAACCACCCACCACCAGATAACTCTCAGCCCTAGGAGCAAAACAAAGAGAGATGCAAAACCCCATACACCTAAGCAACCACCCACCACCTAGATATACAAACCAACCACCACCACCCAAAACCTGATAGCAGAACTACACCCTCTCCAACCCACACGACCATCTTGACAGACCTCAAGAACCCCTATGTACTCAATCTAACCCCTCACCTATGCTCGGCACCTCCACTCGAGAAGCACTTTTACTATCTTGGCCTCCCTAGCCAGCTTCGCATGCCATCTTCGATGGATCGTGCTGAGCGCGGATTTAGCATTCTTATCGACTCCTTCAAAGGAAACCCCCATCAAGTTTGGCCACATCTCTCGCCTGATCTGCCATAATCCTATCAACCTCAGAAAAGATATCCTTGACATCTTTTTCCCGCTTGATCTGCTCCTTAAGAGCGAGGCCCAAAAACACACATTCCTCCCCAAACACCCCCTCTGCATGTGGCACCTAAATAACTAGAAGTGTAGGGGCTACAACATTCCTCTTTGCAAATCCACGCATGTACTGCATTCCTATTTGTAAAATATTATACCATACTGGATAGTAAACTTGAATATATCAATTACGTAGACATCATCTTTATATCTACCAAAGAATCTACTTCACTCGAGGCTTCGTCACAACCAGTGATGTTCGGGCCAAGCAGAGTTCGAACAGCCTCTCTCCCCTCCTCAAACCTACCCCATATCGGCATGATGTCGTCTAAGGGTAGTGAGAGGACTCTAGATCTTACCATGTGGGAACCACACAAGGAGTGGGGGTCCAGTCTCAAGTCAAAGGGGTTGGGCGTCCTGCATGGGTGGACCAGTTTCTTTGGGTTTGGCTCGCTTGCTTCCTATCCCATAGAGAGAATGGTTAGCCAACTCGTACCATACAGGTGCGAGTTGGCCGACCCATATTGTACCTGGCGAATGCCGGGTCGATGGGTTGGCAGTAAAGGCACGGGTTGCAGTGGAGACAATGGAGACAGTGGCAAAGGGAGGAGGGGGAGGCAGTGGCAGAGAGAGGAGGGGGAGGTGATAGAGCATATGTATGGATTATGGACAGCGTATAGACAAAGTCACAAAGGCATATGCATATGGATTGGTGTGCACTAACTGAGAATGAAAATAATAAAATTCCATGAATCAGCGGCAAACAGCAGTGGAGGAATATTGGGTGAACCTCACATCACATGCATTCTATTTCTTGTCATCTCTCCGGCTTCAATCTCAGCATTCTAGACTTGTCCTTGCTAATGGCATGGGGTTCTTTCACACTTGGTTGGTATTAGGAGGCATTTGGTATATCAAAACCAGTTTATTTCAACAATTTTCTATAATAAGTGTATTGTCAGTACATATTTTTTTGTTTTAAAATTTTAGTTTCTCTTATCATTTTCTAATAACTGCAAGGTTGGCATTAATTTATCTAATGATTCGAACTGGAAATCTATTGCAAGTCCAAACAGGATAATACTGATTTCAGAAAAGACACTTTTCGATGTCCGTTGAAAAAGTGAAGAGCCTACCAATCTGACCACCAATTTCAAAGAGTCTGACACCTTTGGGCATTATAAGGGCTGCAAGATACCCAGAATGCACAGGTTTACTATCCTACGTCTTGCTACGCATAAGGAGGTCTCATAATTAGCCTAGAGGAGGCTACTGAGTTCTGCTCTTACTGAACCAAACATGACAATGTCATCAAGATCATATTAAGCTGATATTTGAGAAACCTCCTATTGGTAGTAGGAATCCTGAATCCTCTTAGAGTTTTGGTTGTGCAAGGTTTTCTCATGGAGATTAAGGGTTCGTAACTACTACAGAATGTGTTAGAGATGTTGAATAGTAGGAATATGCCCTACGACAAATGCAAGCCACAAAAGGATCATGACATTATCTTTATGAAGCTGTCTATGGGTCAATCAGGCCCCGGCCTGAACATAGGCAGGTCAGTCAACATGGACCAAGTTCATCCAATTGCTTAAAGCCCAACTGATCTTTCCATGGATAATCTATTTGGCTCTTGCCCCCTTTCTCCCATGCTCTCTTTCCCAAACAATCCAACCATCTACATCTCTATCTTATCCTTCCCTATCCTATATCTTTTCTTTTCTCTTTCTCCACACCTGGTCTGCACCCCCTCCCTCAAATGCCCTGTTCTCACAGTCTCAAACTCTCATTATCCGCAGCTCTTTTATTTAATAAGTTCATGGTACCATCTACTTCCTAAAAAAAATGTAAAAAGGAGTATCACCTTTACTTAAAAATAATAGCAAATACTACTTTGGTTTCTGGTTGCATGTTACAGGTTCCATCTCCAAGATGCATCCTTGGAGTCTTAGACAAGTTTTATGGTCATTTAACAAAACACTGCCTAGAACAAAGTAACTACTGATCAGTTGGTGAAATGAAATTCCCTGAAGAACAATCATTTATGTAACACAGAAGACTAAGAACTCATCACAATGACTGCAGGTTGTCCTTTACCAGACCATAAAAACTTCCATCAGAAACAAATGACATTGTTCAAACAAAATCCTCAGAACCTTGGTTCCGTTCAACTGCTTAGGGAACATAAAAGTCTTCCATCAGAAGCAAATGTAGATATCTGGATGGAATTCCAAGAAAAAACCTTAAGAGCCTAGATAGAAGACAGTTCAAAATGATGATATTTTTCTAACTGAACAGATAAACAGAACCTTCGGAAGCATGTGATGGTAAAATAGTTTAGATGAAACCATCCGTGAGCATGACAGCCAACAATCATGATCAACATTAACCCATGAGAGTAATTGAATTGGAAGGACGTGACAGTTTAACCATATATCAAGTCACCCCCGACATCAAGAACTCAAAATGTTAAACACACCAGACACACCTCGACTGCTCAATGTCCAACTGAAAGATAATCCTCCAGGAAGCTATCAGCTAATACAAAATTCTCAGCATAACAGACAATTACCAATTCCATGACGGGTGCAAAACCATGAGAAAGAGCCACGGTGATATTGAGAATTGCATCATCGTTCATGGGTCACTAAATTGAAGAAAAGGGCATACCGACTACAAGAGCACAAGTCCAAGCTCTGATGATTTAAGAGGACGCTGGAGACGGTAGTTGTAAAGGTAGTAGTGCAGCTGCCCATCCCCGGGGCCAAACTTGAGCTCCTTCAGGAACGTTTCGTTGTGCATCACATCGAGAGCATTAAAGACATCGTAGTCCTTCTGTTTCGCCACAATGAGCGTATCATTCATCAGTTGCAGAAGCGGGGTCTTGGTAGCAACATTGTAATAAGAGTACGCCGCCCTGAGCACTGAGTAATTCTGGTTGGCGAGGATGGAGGACGGCAACGTGTAGAAGCTGCAGAAGTCGGTGACCTCGCGCGTGTCGGGGCTCTCCACCAGGTAACTGTCCACGACATTCTCCCTCGGGAGAAGCCAGTGCTCGACGTCCTTCTCGTCGAAGTCCGGCGCCACCGGGAACTGGGCCAGGTAGCCCCGGAGCAGGCGGGTGACGGCGGGCACGTCCTGCATCTCCATCTTCCGGAAACCAGGCGTGGCGATGGAATCGGGAAGCTTGTAGAGCTTGATGGTGCGGCTCATGGTCATGCGGGGCCCCAGGCGGGAGAAGCCCACGTCGATGAGCTTCTTGGGGTTGAGCGAGCGGTGCCAGTACTGGGTGGTGGTAATGGGCGTGGGGAGGACCACGCCGGCCGTGTAGGCGGCCTGCCAGATGTCCTCGAGGTGGACGCGGCGGGTGACCTCCTTGATCATGACGGGGGCGAGGCGCTTGGAACGCAGCTTCTTGTGCACGCAGAGGAAGTTGATCTCGGCCATACGGACGACCTCCCCGCGGACGCAGATCCTGGCGGGGACGCCGCTGATAAAGGCGACGAGCTTCTTCGAGGACCGAACGCGCACGCCGATGTGCCAGGCGGTGTAATAGCCCGGGGGGCGGAGCGCCCAGCGTAGGAACTCGCAGGAGTAGTTGAAGCGGAACATGTTCTCGTCGTCCTCGACGTAGTTGGCGGTGAGGAGGTTGTAGACCTCGGCGACGACAGCGTCGTCGGAGATGTCGCAGGTGGACCATTCGTAGGGGGCGGGAAGGGTGTAGGGCTCCACCTTGACGTCGTGGAGCGGGGTGGGGGGCTCGATGGGCCCCTCCGGAAGGGAGGGATCTCCGACGTCCTTGAATTGCCCCACAGGCTGCGTCTCCCAGAAGCGATGGCGCTTGCCGAGGGCCAGAGACTCCTGCACCTTCCGCGCCAGGGCGTCGATGGTGGAGGAGGATGATGAGGCGGCGGAGGAAGGCGACGAGGCGGCCGGGGCGGCGGCTTCAGGGTGGTCCGGATCGGAAGCCTGTTCCCCGGCGTGGTTGGCATCGTCCTTGTTGCCGGCAGCCATGGCGGATCAGGCTCCTCCTCCCCCCTCTCCTCTCCTCTGCCAGCCGGAGATCAGTAGATCGGAGGGGGGTTCCTCTTTGTATTGTTCCGTCCGCCTCTTCTAGGGTTGGAGGCTGGGGTGAACAAGACGCATTGGACTGGAGTGGATGGGGATTCCCACCGCACGAGAGGGCTTTCCCGTGGCCGTGGCCGGGGGAAGGAACAATGGAATGTGATTTTGTGCGAGTGTCCTGACATATGGTGCAAATGGTTTCTGACCCTATTGCTTACATAATTGCAATGAAGCCATTAATTCTTTTGGGCCGTGTTGCCAACCGGTAGCCCGCTTTACATGAAAGATTCCCATTATCATCACATCGTGATAAAGCATATGTATGGATTATGGACGGGAGACCGAGAGGTCACGAAGGGATATGTATATGAAATGGTGTGCACTATCTGAGAATGAGAATATTATTAATATTCCAAGATTCGTAGGTAATCAGCAATGGGGAAGAATATTAGGTGAACGTCACGTCACATGCGTTGTATTTCTGGCCATCTCTTCGGTCTTAATCTCGCCGTCGTACGTAGGGAGGATCGAGGGTGAGTCTAATGATAGAAGATCCTTGTCAAAGAAGTAGGAGACCTCAGACTTAATTCATTTTGGGAGATTTTATCTAGTCCGTGTTTAATCCTCGAAGAATGCGTAATTTAAAATTTTTTAATTCACCAGATTTCTCGTCACCAAAAAAAAAATCTCTCCATTGTAATAACGGTCCCATGGTTGAGTGGTCTCTCATCCTCTCTCACACTGGTTGAAATATTACCGGTTCGAATTCAGATATAAGATGGGTGAAAAATTATTATCTAATGTGCTATCTCAATTCTTAACTACACATATCCGATTTACCGGTGTTGACTGTAAATAGATAATATACATATAAATTATCATATTAAGTCTTGAATTTGAAAGCTCAGATGTCAAAATTAATTCTTAAAATACTGTGTTAGATTTTAAATTAACAAAGAAAATGTCGATGGTGTATACTCTTACTTGCTAATGGCATGTGACTTTGTCCTCCTTCGTTGATGTAGCGGCTAGAATCTGATTCTATACCACGTACTATACCTTTCTATTTATTTGTTGGGAGAGATTGTTCGGCACCCGTGGAAGCCTGCAATCACCAGAAGAAAGAGTGTCAGAAGGAGCCATGAGCGCTATCCCAGAGGACAACCCTCCGATGCTTAAGTTAGCAACGGCTCTAATAATGAATAGAGAAGAGTAGGAGAGAAAGTGGAGAGGGAGGCCGCTGTAGAAGATCTGAGAGACGTGTAGACCCTCTAGATGAGTGCTCACCGGTCACAGTGATCACTCGGAGAGTGCTCGCTGGGCGGTAAGGTCGTTCAAGAGGGGATTATCTTCTCAGGGAATGATTAGTCGTGGCCTCTCTAGTAGCAGGGCATGTAGCTCTCTAGTTAGCTTCTCTATAGACGTTTTGTTAGTGAGATTCACCGTGTTAGTCGAATTCACCCCCCCCCCTCTTCTCTTCTCTGTTGAGGTCCCTTTTATAGGGGGTTGCCCTAATGTCGAAGGCCGATCCCTTTGTAGGGAAGGGCATAAGTCGTGGAGTAATGTTCTCCGCGATCACGGCGGGGGTTTCCCATTAAGGGGCGTTCACCCTGGAGTAGGTCGATTCACTAGCGGGTCTTACGGCGCTCATAGGACGTGCTCGCCCTTAGTGGTGTTAAGGCCGAGGTCGTGGGGGCAACGTTCGGTCGCCAGAGGTTCATCCGGCAGCCGTTGCGCCTAAGTCGAAACCCTTCCCGTGCTGTCGAATCCGAGGCTCAATCGTCGCAGGCCGTTTGTCACGGGTCTTGGACGCGTTGTAGACCATGGGCCCGAATGGGCCGGGAGGATTTGGGTCTTACACAAGCCAAGCCGATTTTACCCTCCTCACTTGTAACGACCCGAAGATTCGGATACCGGTAAACCGATACCAAGAACTCGGAGACGCCACCCAAGAGGCTGATGAGACCCCGTAAGGGTTAGGAGGATTGTTTGAGGAGGTGCATAATGAATTGGAATCACACGCGCATTTTAAAATAAACGGAAGTAATTTACAATATCAGAGTGATATATTCATATAATAGTCCAGATCCATCCATTACAAGTCCAAATACTATACAAGAGTCAAAAAAAGATAACTACACGGGGTATACCCCGGTCAAAAGAGCAAGGGAGAGACCACTGCTGGCACCTAAGACTGCTCGCCAAAAGCACGTGGAAAACCCGCGGACTGCTGCTCCGTCTCGCCTGGAGAGGAAGGGTGAGTCTCACATCATAGACTCGATATGGTTCGCGTAGATCCCTACCTCGCAGCTAAACTCATAAAAATAGTTAATAACACAATGGCATAGGAAAACAACAGTTAAATAAAGCCGTACAGGTATAAGAACAATTAAATATAGCTAAACATAAATGCCATTTAATCCCATGTTAATTCGAACGAATAATTAAACACGAGAATCATAATCTATCAATAGAATTAAAGTTCAACATTTTCAAGTGACAGGAGAAAGAAAGGACCACCAGAAAGAAGACCTGACACCTCCACTGACGACTTATACTACGTCTCAGGTATCTTCACTAGCCTAGAATGCGGCAAGTGAGACACGTAACAGTAACCAAAGTCAAGAACTAGTTAGGGTCACACTCATCAGTGTCAGTCCACGCCCCTGACTACGTGTGCACATACAGGCTCAATGCCTTGAGCAAGGCCTCTAACTAGTTTTCCCCTCAGTAGGACGCTACTCACAAGCAAGGGGGCCCACTGAAATCAATTTAAAAATCGTACACCGGGACTACCTCGCCACCTCTCCCAAGTGGGCCGATACTAAAGGTCGTCGGGCTACGACTAGTGGTTCCATCACAAGGAAAGAGAAAATAACTCTACTGGGATATAAGAATGTGCCACTGTTTATAAAAATATTTAAACATGACGCATATGCAATATTAAACACATAATTAAATAAGCAGGATTGAATTTATAAACTGCAGAGACTAGGTGGTCTGGACTAGGCCGCAACGGTCAAGAAACGGTCGGACGACTGGCCGCTTCACTGACAATGGCGGTCCACCTATGGCTACTACCCTACTTAATGTTTTAAGCGGCTTTAGGGGAGAAACGGTCTGGATAGGACCGCTCCGGTCAATTTAGTGGTCGCACGATAGGCCGCTTCATGACAAAAATGGTCCGGTCTAAGCCACTATTCTTACACCGCCTCAACAGGACGAAGGAGTATGGCGGTCTATTGCAGGCCGTTACTGTCCCCTGAGCGGTCCGGATATGGCTGCTTTCAGACAGTAGCGGTCCGTCCTGGACCGCTGTTGTGTAGTGGACAGCGGATCTAGAGGGGAGGGGTGAATAGATCTGCCCCTCTTTTCGCAATGTAACCCTCTATATAGCTACATGAGATAAATTGCAGCGGAATATAACTAGCTAAACGAAGGACACAATGATTTACTTAGCAAGATGATTACTAATATATCGATTCGAATCTAAGCATGCATTTAGAACGAAGCAATCACACGAGCAAATCACAACACATGAGATTTTAAGGTGATTCGGACTGAATCCCCAGTCCTACGTCCACCCCTCATCAAATCCGGTGAGGCTCCACTAGTGCCACGCATTGAACCGTAAATCGGAAAGACCACTGATTGCCTTCCTACTAACCACCGGTACGGACGATTCTCAGATTCAATTGTTTGTATGAAATGAAAAAGAGAACAAATATGAAATCACTCAAACAAGATATAGAGTATGCTCAAAGAAAAGAATCTTGTCTGAGTTGCAGAAGCTTGAATCGGATGCTTTGACGGTGTCTTCTTTCTTGCGGGATGATCTTCCTTGAACCTCTTCTAGTTGATGAAGAAGACGATGGATGTAGCTTCAATCTTCCTTTTGATCTTCTTGAGTCGATGAAGAGGATGTAGAAGATGTAGGATGCAGCTTAGATCACCCTTGAGAGCCTTGATTCCTTCTTCTTCCTTGGAGGTTGAGATGGCTTCAGATCTGGACTTGAATGGCTTGGAATGGATGAAGAACTCCTTCCCAAAACACTGTTCACGGAGGTGCTACTGTACCTCGAAAATGAACTCCCTTGATATCCCTTGAAGCCTTGAAGCCCTTGGGGTTTCTAACCCCTCATGTGTTGGTTTTATAACCCTTGGAATGGTCCTTGGACACCCCCTAGACCAGATCCACAAATCATGGGAGATTAGGTGAGTTTTGATTAAACAAATACATGGAAAGGGGCTGGCCACGAGGTGGAATTCGAAGTCAAACATGGCTGCATCGGGGCTGGCGGTCGACCGGAATTCATGGGGCGGTCGACCGAAACCTGTAAAATCTCCAACTTGTCGATTCTGGGAGAACCGGTCGACCGCCTCGACCAGAAAAGTAGGGGCGGTCGACCGAAATCTGTAATTCCTGGAGTGTTTCGTTTCTGGAAGAACCGGTCGACCGGAAAGACAGGGGCGGTCGACCGAAACCTGTAAAACGTGGAATTCTTAGGCTCTGGCAAATCTGGTCGACCGGCCAAGGTGTGTAGGTCGACCGGAAACACCTATACCTGCAAAATTGAAGTGTTAGACTAATGAAACATGTTCATAAGTCAAGATATTCATGTCCTCATCAATTTCATATATTTTGGGATTGAAATCAACCTAGAATATGCTTTGAGCATTTCTAAATTTTGTTCCGGGGGCTCCGCCCCCGGAAACCCCCGCAAGGGGCGCTGCCCCCTTGACCCCCGCGACCTGACCGCGCAGGTCGATCCGCGTGCGAGGGCGCAACATTGAGCTTTCACCTTTGCCATTTCCACTGAATTCCTTCGTATCTGTCATGAACAAAACATCGCGTGTGTCAGTCACATGAGAGTGGAAAGTATCAATGACTAATAGTGTTTAGCCATTATCAAAACCAAGAATACCACAGAACTCATATGACCATAGGATGATGTCGAATGACCCAAGTGACCACAGATGACTCAAATGACCATAGGGACACAACAACCGCTATACTCCCACTGCCTATAGCCTACAAAAAAAACGATCTCTGAAAGGACCATTATTGCCCCAGACGCCCCAAAACGGAAGTAACCCAATTGGAACCCCTCCCAATTGATTCAAATCGATGGGAATACAGTTTTAAACCTGTGTCCTGCCATCACATACCCATCCCATTACATTTTCACATCCAAAAACATAAAGATAATGGCCATGGAGTGATTTTCATGGATTAAAACATAAATGACTATGTTCATGGATTTTGAATCAAACTAAGCATATAAGTATCTAAAATAGTATGCAATTGGATTGAAAACAATCCTAAGGCGAAGAGGAATCTATCCCCCTACTTGGTTTCGCGATTCTAAACCGTTCTACACCTGTTCTTTACGAGGAAACCACGGCCTATACGGTGAACTCTCCACCTCCACGTTCCACGAGTCACCTCCACGATGACACCTCTGCTCCACCAACGCCCTCGGCTCGCCAAGGCCGCCTCCTGCCAATCCTGCAAGGCCCCGGGGTGATCACACCACCAAGAGCAAGAGAGGGGGAGGGGCGTGCGTAGGAGAGAAAGAAAGAGGGAGAGATAGAATTCTCCCCCAAAAAACAAATCAAATGCTTTTGTTTTAATATTTTTTTGATATACAACTAATTATTGTAAAAAGATATTAAAAGAAGTAAAATTGCAATAATGCCCAATCTAGCTTCTAAACCTTATACAAATGGGCTAGGTCAAATGAACTTGGCCCATTAATCTTATTAAAATGTCCTAAGCTCATGAATCTTTTTATATTTCCATACCGATAAGGATCCGTTAACGACCGGGTCTTACAGCCCCTCCCTCCTAATAAAAATTTCATCCTTGAAATTTAAAAAGGAAGCATAAGGAGAGAACTGAAAGAAAAGATACCTTAGTCAAATAAAAAGAGAAACTGTAGGCGCATTTCATCCTCACATTCCTAGGTAGCCTCATTACCGGAGTGACGCTGCCATACCACCTTTACCAGAGGGATTACCTTATTCCTCAGTCGTTGTTCATGACGATCTTCAACCCGAATCGGATACTCTGGTGTGGATAGATCCGTTGTCACCTCAGGCCACATTGAATTATCTAATACATGAGATACATCAGGAACATATTTTCTTAATTGAGAAACATGAAACATATCATGGATTGCTTGCATCGCCGATGGCAACTGAAGTCGATAAGTCACTTGGCCCACACGCTCCAAGATAGGAAATGGACCAATGTATCATGGACTAAGCTTTCCACGCTTCCCAAATCTCATCACGCCTTTCATCGGAGATATTTTCACAAAAATAGAATCTCCACACTCAAATTACAATGGTCTTCTATGCCGATCTGCATAGCTTTTCTGTCGACTTTGGGTTGTCAACATCTTCTTCCTGATTAGACGTACCACATCGACACACTGCTGAATCATATCTGATCCTATCAACAGTCGGTCCCCAGTCTCAAACCAGTCCAACGGTGTGCGACAAGGACACCCATACAATGTCTCATACGGAGCCATATCAATACTGGAATGATAGCTATTATTATAAGAGAATTCCACCAATGGCAAGTGTTGACTCCACGAACCCTGTCAATCCAGACAACATGATCGCATCATATCTTCTAATGTCTGAATAGTCCTCTCAGACTGACCATCAGACTAAGGATGATATGCTGAACTAAATGCCAATTATGTGCCCAACGCCTTTTGAAAACTCCGCCAAAAGTCAGAAGTAAAATGCGGGTCACGATCTGATACAACGGATATTGAAATTCCATGCAATGGCACAATCTTCTCAACATAAAGCTCGGCCAATTTCTGAACATTCCACGTCACCTTGATCAGCAACATTCTTGTTGTCTTGGTCAAACGATCAACTAACAGCCAAATGCCATCGTAACCTTGTGAAGTTCGGGGTAAACCCATAATAAAATCAATAGTGACATAATCTCATTTTCACATTGGGATCTCCAAAGGTTGAATCATTCCTCCAGGCCTTTGGTGCTCAGCTTTGACCTGTTGACATGTTAAACATTTAGATACAAATTCAGCTACATTCCTTTTCATACCTGGCAACCAAAATTACCTTTTCACATTATGATACATTTTCATGCTGTCGGGATGAACAACATAACGGGATCCGTGCGCCTCACGTAAAATAGCATTCCTCAACAAATCATCAGCTGGAACATAGAGGCTACCTCTGAATCTAACCACTGAATCATCACATAACTCCACATCTGGCATTAACACAATGCGAGACAACTCAGAATCTGCTTGTTGTGCCTCCCTGATCTACTGGTAAATAGCTGGAGTCATCACGGGGAATTTTTAATCTGAACGTCTCACAAGGAAATTATTCCCACAACTTCCATTCTTGTATCAGTAAATGACTGATCTGCAGTTTTCTGCTCAGTGCATCTGCCACCACATTCATCTTGCCAGGTTGATAAGATAGAGTAAAATCGTAATCTTTCATGTACTCCGTCCACCTGCGCTGACGAAGATTCAAATCTTTTTGAGAAAACACATACTTCAAACTTTGATGATCTGTGAAGATCTCAAATTTTTCACCATACAAGTAGTGTCTCCATATTTTCAATGCAAAGATCATCGCCGCCAACTCCAAATCATGAGTGGATAATTTTCTTCCTGTTGTTTTAATTGTCGGGATGCATAGGCCACGACCTTGCCATGCTGCATGAGCACTGCACCCAAACCTACTCGAGAGGCATCCGTGCACATAACGAATCCACCCGAGCCAGAAGGTAAAACAAGCACTGGAGAAGTAGTGAGCAGCCTTTTCAACTCATTGAAGCTTTGTTCACATTTATCTGACCACACAAATGGCACATCTTTGCGAGTTAATTTAGTCATTGGTGCGGCAATTCATGCAAAATCTTGAATGAATCTTCGATAATAACCAGCAAGACCCAAAAAGCTTCTAATCTCTGTCACAGTCTTAGGGCTCTTCCATTGAAGGATAGCTTCAATTTTAACAGGATCAACTGCAACTCCATCGCCAGAAATCACATGGCCTAGAAAATAAATTTCTTGAAGCCAAAACTCACATTTACTTAATTTTACATAAAGCTCGTGATCTCGCAGAGTCTGTAATACTACCCTAAGATGCTGAACATGTTCCTCCTCAGAAGCAGAATAGACCAAAATGTCATCCACAAAGATCACCACAAATTGGTCCAAATATGGACGAAACACACGGTGCATTAGGTCCATAAATGCTGCTGAAGCATTGGTTAACCCAAATGGCATAACCAAAAATTCATAATGACCATACCTCATGCTAAAAGTAGTCTTCTCGACATTAGATTCTCTGATCCGCAATTGGTAATAACCAGATCGAAGATCAATTCGAGAAAAGACACATGCCGACTGAAGTTGGTCAAATAAATCATCGATTCTGGGCAAAGGATACTTGTTCTTGACAGTCACCTGATTTAATTGCCTATAATCAATACATAACCTCAGGCTTCCTTCTTTCTTCTTCACAAATAATACATGAGCTGTGATATCCCGGACCCTTCGGATCCTTCATCTCGGGTCCCGGATCTACTTTCTCGGAGGATTTGTTTCCATTATGTCCGGAATTACTTTATGGACATCTTCCGTGTTCGGATCCATGTGATTCGGGTCAGTTTCGGAGGCCCGGTACGTGTTCCGCGACTTTTTTTGCGTGTTTTCCGATTCCCGCGTGTGCGTTTCGGGAGAACCTATGGAACCCTATAGCGGGTGAACCGTGCCGTTCACCTACCCGCGGGTAGTACAGTTGCGATCAGCGCGTCGCGAGGATCAAGAAAATGTATTTTTCTATTTTTTAAGATTTTTTTATTTTCCAAATTTTCTATAAATACCAAACCTTTTCCCTTTTCTTTTTCCCCTTTTCTTCTTCTCCTTCTTCCTCCTTCCCGTGAGCGCACCGCACCCCCTCTCTCCTGTTCGGAGCTCGCGGCCCCTTCCTCCTCCGACGACGGTTGGTGGACGACGGCGGCGACGCGGTGACGACGATGGCGGCGAGAGGAACGCGACGGTGTCTTCCTCGCGGCGTGGGGAGGCGTTCTTGTTAGGGCAAAGATTTGAGATCGGCGGCTTCTCAGCGGATTTCGAGCTTCTTTGAGGTAGGGAGATGGATCCCCATGCTCATCCCGTCGTCCCCCGTGATTTGTAGGCTGAGGAGAGGTTGAGAGGGGCGTTTTTGAGCCGGGTAGGGCAAAATCCATGTTTTGGGGGTTATGTGTCGATCTACCATTTCGTCGCGTTTCGGACCGATTCGAGGGCATAGATGTATGCTGGGGGTTATAGGGGAGCTTCCCCCTTGTTTTCCCCATCATTCGTGGATGATCGGGGCGTGGAACGGGTTTTTGGGATTGTTCCCGCCGTCCCGTTCTCGGGTGAGTGTAGCGGTCCTTCCAGAGACCGCCACACTCACTGGCAGCCCAAGGTAGGCGCGCCAGAGACCCTAGCGGCCTAAGCTGGGTGCGCCACTTATTACTGTTTTGTTGGTAGGTCCTGAAGTCGTCTGGCGGCTGCACGATAAACCGCCATATGGTGTGGCGGCCTAGGGTCAGACCGCTAGAGACTCGGGTTGACCGTTGATTTTTGACCGTTAGATTTTGACCGTTGGGAGTCATGTGCCTCTAGCGGCCGTAGATACGGGTGCTAGAGGGCTTCTAGCGCACCAAGGTTGGTCCGCTAGAGCGTTGTGGCGGCCTAAGGTAGGAGCGCCAGAGACATCATGACTTCATCCTCTGGTGGCCCAATGCTGGACCGCTAGAGTCCTGTGGCGGACCAGGGCTAGACCGCCAGAGCCTGTGGCGGCCCAAGGTTGGACCGCCAGACCCTAGACTGCACTGAGTGGGTTGCAGTCCCCTTTTCGTTCGATCCGTGATTTCCGTGAGTTGAGTCTTACCTCCGGTGACACGTCCACTAGTCGTAGCCTTCTTACGGCACACGGTGCTAACCCACCCGGGAGTGATGGAGCGGCTGACCCGAGAGAGACGGTGAGTAGGCTGGTTACCGTAGGGTCCCCAACTACAGCCGAGTCTGGGCTTAGGGGGAATTACCAGCTAGAGGACAGGCCTAGGGCGTATGGTCTAAGTATGCACACGGGGCTGAGGGCTTCGGACCCGCGCTGACGAGCGCGACCTCAGCTAGTCCTTATTTTGTGGTACTACTGGTTACTGAGTGTGTCTGAGTCTCGTGCCCGGGGCGTGGTAGCTAGACACTCGTGGAGCGGTGTAAGACATCAGGGGACGCATCCGGTCGTTCTTCTAGTGGGTGGTGCTCCTGTCTACTGGTAGGTACGAACCAGAGTTTTGTCGGACCGAGGTTTGGTTGTACGGTATTGTTAGTTAGACAGCTTTTCCGTTTATTCATTCCAGCTTGTTGGTTCTACCGTACTCCTGTCAGGTAGTGTTACCTTCCGTGATTTTTGCGTCTTGCTGTCGTTTTCCTCGTTGTGCGGTGGGGGTCCGAGGGATCCCTACTGGGCCAATGAAATGAGGCTCACCCCTGCTTTTCAGGTGATGGGGGGTCGTCGAGAGGTGCGACAGAGTTTCAGCGTGGTTCTTCTAGCCAGGGTTAGTCGCCAGTCTGCCAGAGACGTGGGATGCCCCGTGTAGTTGTACGCCGGGGGATGTCCCATGTAGTTGTACTTTTCTTTCTGTAGACTGTACTTTATTTGGACATGAGATACACTGGACCGTGTAGCAGTTTATTTTATTTTATTTTATATTATGCTGTGTAATTTATTTTAGATTATTGTGCTATCCCTGCAGTTGTTCCAGGTTCTCTTGTACTCACACACCATCCCTTTTTACCCTTCTGAGTCTCCGGGCTCGTGGGTTGACGGGCCGAGATTCGAGACGCGCCGGCGCCTTTTCGGTACTCGGATCCCGGGTCGTCACAGTTGGTATCAGAGCGTAGGTTGTGGAGGTACATCAGAACTTGAAACGATTGCAGTGGTCCAGATGGTCCATGAATGTCTTGTACAGTTGGCGACTGACGTAGGGCCGGGCTCCGCGTGTTTTTGTTAACATCGTTGATTGTTTTGTTGGCAGGTGTTATGGTGCCCAGGAGACCGACTCGTTCCCAGTAGGGAGAGTCCAGTGGGGGCCAGGAAGGGCATCGTAGAGCAGAGCTTTCTGATGCAACTGAGGGGGCAAGAGTTCCCGGGCCAGAGGAGTTCTTCCGGGGCATGTATCAATATGTTCTTCAGCAGCAGTACCAGCATCCGCCTCAACAGCAGCAGGGCGGTGGTGCTGGTGAGGGCTCATCCTCTCGGAGTAACCGCGCGCTGAGAGATTTCTTGCAGTACCAGCCGTCTACTTTCAGCGGGCAGTTAGATCCACATGTGGCCAGAGAGTGGTTAGATGACCTGGAGCGAGTGTTCAAATCGATGGAGTGTCCTGATGAAGAGAAGGTGGTGTTGGCTACGTATCGATTGCATGGGCCAGCCCGGACTTGGTGGACGTCAGAGTGGGGAGCAGTGTTTCAGTCCTGTCCTCTTCGGCACATCTTGTGGCAGGAGTTCGTCCCGGCTTTCGAGCCTGCTTTTTGCCCGTCTTTTCTCAGGTCGCAGAAGTTGCGTGAGTTTTTGGACCTGGTCCAGGGTGACATGACCGTGGTGCAGTACAGGTCTAGGTTCGTCGAGTTGGGCCGTTATGCACCGCACATTGTGGCAGATGATACGGTGCGTGTGACGACCCGATCCCAGATACCAGATATACCCGATAGGACTATAGAATACACCTGATACCACTTGGAACCCGTGAAGCCTCCCAAGAGCGGTAAAACTCCGAAGGGATGAAAGGATTGTCGTGTAGTACATTGAAGCCACAGAGATATACCAGTAAGCAATTACATTTCATTAGATCGGTTTGCTAAAGTAGCAGAAATAAAATTACTTTTTAATTAACAGTTTAAGATTTGTAATTATACCAGAGTCCAGTCCAAAGGAAAGACAAGCAGTCTAACAATACAGTCAACAGAAAGTAAAGACGTACCAAGAAAGTCGGGGGAAGCCCGACTAAGGTACCAGCTGGCAGCTACGACTCGAACTCCAGGACCCGTGGAAGCAGAACGAACGATGGCCCACCTGAAAAGCAGGGGTGAGCCTCGTGTCACTGGCTCAGTAGGGGTCACGCGGATCCCGACTGAAAAATACGTAGTAACACGGAACAAGGAAAACAACAAGAGAAACAGAAGGTGTAGCAAAGCAGGAGACCACACTAGAAAGCTGTAAAAGAAGGGAAAGCAGAAGTAGTGAGCAGCAAGGATAAGGGGGAAAAAAGAGGAAAGCCGAACTAACCTTGGCCCCCAACTACTCCTAGCAACAGCATGCAAAAGAAAGTCTAGAAAAGATCTAGACAGGCACAGACAACACGACCGGAACGTCGTGCACAGGACAAGACACGACACGGCACGACAAGAAGAACGGCCGGATGCGTCTACTGACGTCTTATACTGCACCACAACACACTCCACCAGTGTCTCGACTACCCACCGAGCGTGACCAACACGAGCACGGCCGAGTCGCAGATCCACGCGGAACCACAATACAAGTACTAGTCAGGGTCACGCCCGTCAGCGTAAGTCCTCTGCCCCTGACCCCGTGTGCACACACTGGCTTTTACCTGAGCCAGGCTTCTAGCTAGTTTTCTCCCCCCGTAGGATGCTACGGTGCAGCCAGGAGCCGACGGAGACTAGCTTACAAACCGTATGCTCGAAAAGTGCCCCGCTCCCACGAGCTGTCACAAGGCATCTGTGACGAAAGGTAACGACATGAGAAGACCACGAAACACGGAACTGAAGTACAGACAGATAATCATGCACTGTCACCCGTACCTCAAACACCAAAGGCAGCATAGGAAACTACCGACAGACTCGGAAACGTAATCTTAGCCTTCATAGGAATATCAACCGACACCCACGGGGAAGTGGCCAGACCACGAGAAAAAGACGACAGATGCCACCACATGCACACACAGACGCACACATAGACACACACACAGACAGGACGACGGTCATCACGGCCACAAGGACTGTAACGCACCCCTACAGGCGCGCTACACCAGCCTAACGCACCAGAACAGGCGCGCCAGGGCCACAAAATGACGAACCGCAACACGACCCAAACAACACGTAACGGACCAGACAAGAGTGTTACCTGACCGTAACGCACAGGGAGAGTCCGTTACAACGAACCGACCGATACGAACCCGAAGGAGACGACTAGGCTGTGATGCGCCTCAACAGGGGTGTCACATGCATGTAACGGTCCAGACTGGTCCGTTACACCAGCCTAGCCTCGACGAATGCAAAATGGCTAACTTCTGTGGCGGTCTATCGAGGGACCGTCACAGCGTGTAACGGTCTCTGGAACGACCATTACACCGACACGGTGAACCAAACAGTGGAATGGCCGAATCAGCCCATTCCACGCCCCATTCTCACCAAAATGCAGGGGAAACAAAGCCACATGACGAAACACAACCCCTGGAGGCTAAAAATACCACATGCACGCGCCGGATCGCGAGATCAGGGCGATTTCCTCAAATCGACCCAAAATGAGTCACCGGGGTTCCCGGACTCTTACCGGCCCCGAATGACGATCAATCGACACGAAACCTACGTGAATGGGATCCAGACATCCCAGCGGTCATTTAGACACTAACTACGTCGAGAATGGTTGTCGTTTTCCGACGAACCCTGAAAACCCCAAAAATAATGATTTTCCCCAAACCAGCCCGATCTAACCCGTTCTAGCGTCAAACCACGCACAGAAGCAGGGAAAACGTAGAGGACGAGTGGGTGATCCATCTCCCTACCTCCACCGAAGAAATCGCGCACCGAAGCGACTAAACCATGCTGAAAACTGCCAGGAACACGAACGGCGCCTTTCTTGGAATCCATCAAGGGATCGCACCCACCACGCTCAAACCGCCACCCCATCCCGCGTCCCGATCACTCCATCGCGTCCTCGTCTCGGCCAGCTCCGCAACGGTGTGCACCCCGCGCCGAGAGACCCTGAAACGAGAGAGAACGAAGAGAGATGGTGAACGGTTGAAAATGAGGCATCCGAAAGACCTAATAAAGATCCAATAGAGATCCAGGGCATTACATCCTCCCCTCCTTTAAGAAATTTCATCCTCGAAATTTAAGGACTAACAAAGGAAAAGCAGGGAAGAACAACCCGACAACACAACTATAAAATGACACGAACCACGAGAAACAACGGTAACATGACAGCACCGGACCACGAGACATCTGATCGAGTCGCAAGCTAACTCTACCAGGGAAGAGAGTATAGCAAAGCGAACCGACACGAGTTGGTCCACAAAGTGCTAATGATAGACAGACAAAATCATAGAGAAACAGCACTTACAAAAACAACAACAACGGCAGCACTCGCAGGATTCCGGCTCCGTACAGGACACAGAATCACAGAACACAACTGCAAGCTGGGTCACATCAAGGCACAACAGCAGCTGATCACACGATGATAGGGGACGAGTCATGCATCGAGCAGCTCACCGACAAAAGACCCACGACAGTAATAAACGAGAATCACGAAACCTAACGCCAGCTGAAGACTGTACTGGACTTAAGGACTCTGGAGACTGTATATCTCGGATTCCCATGTACTTCACACAACAACGCTCTGATACCAACTGTGACGACCCGGATCCCGGATACCAGATATACCCGATAGGACTATCGAATACACTTGATACCACTTGGAACCCGTGAAGCCTCCCAAGAGCGGTAAAGCTCCGAAGGGATGAAAGGATTGTCGTGTACTACATTGGAGCCACAGAGATATAACAGTAAGCAATTAAATTTCATTAGATCGATTTGCTAAAGTAGCAGAAATAAAATTACTTTTTAATTAACAGTTTAAGATTTGTAATTATACCAGAGTCCAGTTCAAAGGAAAGACAAGCAGTCTAACAGTACAGTCAACAGAAAGGAAAGACGTACCAAGAAAGTCGGGGAAGCCCGACTAAGGTACCAGCTGGCAGCTACGACTCGAACTCCAGGACCCGCGGAAGTAGAACGAACGATGGCCCACCTGAAAAGCAGGGGTGAGCCTCGTGTCACTGGCTCAGTAGAGGTCACGCGGATCCCCACTGAAAAACACGCAGTAACACGGAACAAGGAAAACAACAGGAGAAACAGCAGGTGTAGCAAAGCAGGAAATTACACTAGAAAGCTGTAAAAGAAGGGAAAGCAGGAGTAGGGAGTAGCAAGGATAAGGGGAAAAAAAGAGGAAAGCCGAACTAACCTCGGCCCCCAACTACTCCTAGCAACAGCATGCAAAAGAAAGTCTAGAAAAGACCTAGACATGCACAGACAACACGATCGGAACATCGTGCATAGGACAATACACGACATGACAAGAAAAACGGCCAGATGCGTCTACTGACGTCTTATACTGCACCACATCACACTCCACCAGTGTCTCGACTACCCACCGAGCGTGACCAACACGAGCACGGCCGAGTCGCAGACCCACGCGGAACTACAATACAAGTACTAGTCAGGGTCACGCCCATTGGCGTAAGTCCTCTGCCCCTGACCCCGTGTGCACACACTGGCTTTTACCTGAGCCAGGCCTCTAGCTAGTTTTCTCCCCCCATAGGACGCTACGGTGCAGCCAGGAGCCGACGGAGACTAGCTTACAAACCGTATGCTCGGAAAGTGCCCCGCTCCTACGAGCTGTCATAAGGCGTCTGTGACGAAAGGCAACGACATGAGAAGACCACGAAACACGGAACTGAAGTACAGACAGATAATCATGCACTGTCACCCGTACCTCAAACACTAAAGGCAGCACAGGAAACTGTCGACAGACTCGGAAACGTAATCTTAGCCTTCATAGGAATGTCAACCGACACCCACGGGGAAGTGGCCAGACCACGGGAAAAAGACGACAGACACCACCACAGGCACACACAGACGCACACACAGACACACACACAGGCAGGACGACGGTCATCACGGCCACAAGGACTGTAATGCACCCCTACAGGCGCGCTACACCAGCCTAACGCACCAGAACAGGCGCGCCAGGGCCACAGAATGACGAACCGCAACACGACCCAAACAACACGTAACGGACCAGACAAGCGCGTTACCTAACCATAACGCATAGGGAGAGTCCGTTACAACGAATCGACCGACACGAACCCGAAGGAGACGAATAGGCTGTGACGCACCTCAATAGGGGCATCACAGGCATGCTAGCCTCGATGAATGCAAAACGGCTAACTGCTGTGGCGGTCTATCGAGGACCATCATAGCGTGTAACGGTCTCTGGAACAACCGTTACACCGACACGGCGAACCAAACAGTGGAATGGCCGAATTGGTCCGTTCCACGCCCCATTCACATCAAAGCGCAGGGGAAACAAAGCCACACGACAAAACACAACCCCTGGAGGCTAAAAACACCACATGCGCGCACCGGATCGCGAGATCAGGGCGATTTTCTCAAATCGATCCAAAACGAGTCACCGAGGTTCCTGGACTCCTACCGGCCCCAAATGACGACCAATTGACACGAAACCTACGTGAATGGGATCCAGACATCCCAGCGGTCATTTAGACACTAACTACGTCGAGAATGGTTGCCGTTTTCTGGCGAACCCTGAAAACCTCAAAAATAACGGTTTTCCCCCAAACCAGCCCGATCTAACCCGTTCTAGCGTCAAACCATGCACAGAAGCAGGAAAAACGTAGAGGACGAGTGGGTGATCCATCTCCCCACCTCCACCGAAGAAATCACGCACCGAAGTAACTAAACCATACCGAAAGCCGCCAGGAACACGAACGACACCTTTCTTGGAATCCACCGAGGGATCGCACCCGCCACGCTCAAACTGCCGCCCCATCCCACGTCATGATCACTCCATCGCGTCCTCGCCTCGGCCAGCTCCGTAACGGTGTACACCCCACGCCGAGAGACCCTAAAACAAGAGAGAACGAAGAGAGATGGTGAACGGTTAAAAATGAGGCATTCGAAAGACCTAATAAAGATCCAATAGAGATCCAGGGCATTACAGTGCGGACCGAGCAGTTTATTGGGGGTCTGAGGTTGGAGCTGAGGCATCCTTTGCTTGCGTCAAGTTTGACCAACATGGATGCAGCTTGCAGAGCAGCAGTGGCGTTGGAGAGAGACATGCAGAAGGTTAGAGGTCAGGGCAGTGCGGGTCAGATGCAGATGAGTTTTTGTCAGCCGGCGTCCGTGCAGCGGCAGAGTTCTGTCCAGATTTCAGCAGGTGGTTCAGGGACGTCCCCGTCCGGGGCATCGACAACAGATTCGTCATCCCTGGGATCGAAGCTCAAGAAGTTGCTCAAGGAAGTTGGTTTTGGCAGGAGGCACCGAGGTCGCAGAGATCAGGTGCAGCAGTCTGTGGGTAGTGTTCAAAAGCCTACCCAGTTCCAGCGTCAGGGTTCAGTGAGTAGTTCTCGGGGCGGGTGTCCTCGGTGCGGCGAGTCTCATCCAGGCAGGCAGTGTACGATGCCCGTGTTTTGCTTCAGGTGTGACCAGCCAGGGCACATGGTACGTGACTGTCCACAGAGACTGCGTCAGCCGCACGAGTTTCAGCAGTAGCAGCAGTTCCATCCCCAGCAGATGTCATCGCAGCCGTAGCAGTACCAGCATCATGGTCAGTATCCTCAGTTGACTCGGTCGGCTACTGGTGGGAGGCAGAGAGCCCGAGGCAGAGTTACCCACATTACCAGAGCAGAGGCTGAGGCATCCCAGATGGTGGAAGGTACTATTCTAATTTTTGGTTGCGCGGCTCAGGTTTTGTTTGATTCCAGTACATCTCATTCGTTTATTTCGGAGGAGTTCGCTCAGAGTGCCGAGGAGTCGGCGACTGAGGTGTCCTGTGACCTGGCAGTGGAGTTGCCTACCGGTGATTTCATGCTCACCCCGTACTTCTTCGAGAAGGTGCATGTGTGGGTGAATGGGCGGAACTTATCGGCCAGGCTCTATGCATTGCCGCTTCAAGACTTTGATGTGATCTTGGGCATGGATTGGCTTGAGGCCCATCATGCCATGGTGGATTGCGGCTCGAAGAGGGTCTACTTCCGGCAGCTTCGTGGACCCACCTTCTATTTCCAAGGTATCCGGTCTTCCTCCTCCCGTTTTCTTATTTCGGCTATTAGAGCTCGTAGATTGCTTGACACGGGTTGTCAAGGTTTTCTTGCTTCTGTGATTTTGGTCTGTTGAGTCCCGGAGGGTGGCAATCAAGAGGGGAGGGGTGAATTGATGGCCAATTAAAAGAAACTACCTACGTGAATTCTATACTAATTATGCACACAAGCTCTAGCCTTACACGAATAGGATCACACTCGTGAATGCGTGTGAAGTGGGTGTGATTGATAGAGAAAATGGTGAATGCTCACCTCACCGCGAAACCCACTCGACAAGTAAACGGAATAGCAAACCACAATTGACACACGGAATTTTTAGGTGGTTCGGGTACACTGCCGTGTCCCCTACGTCCACCCCTCACACGGAGGATTAAGGCTTCACTATGTAGTGAATCACACACACACACACACACACACACACACACACACACACACACACACACACACACACACACACACACACACACACACACACACACACACACACACACACACACACACACACACATTCGTGTTACCAAACACGAACACCACACACAAATATCTGAAATAATGATTACAAGCGTATGCTCAAGTTTAAGCTAAATGATTCAGAATGGAAAGAGTGAAGAAGGATTGATTTATCCTGGTTGGAGCTCCCCCTTTCTCTTCTGCGAATTTTATCAAACACTTGTGCAGCACGATGACCGTTCTTGACGATCTTGGCTCGGATGTGGCTGAATCTCGATTTCGCTCGCAGCCAGCAGCAGAGGCTTGATTGGAACTTTGATTCCTCCTTCTTCCCTTCACATTCACGCACACACCAAGGTGGAACAAGGGCTGGAGGTGGCTGCTGCGACCTGAACACACAAATGTTAGAAAGAAACCCAAAATAAGGACATACGAATTTTTCTTAGGGTTTTCATCCTCTACAAGATGTTATATAGGCCAAGGGTGGTCAAGGGACAGCCATGGGACAAGATCCACTTATTATGGAGTGGATTAAGGACAGCCACACAAGTGTGGTTGGACCATTTGGTCGAAATGCCAAGAGTCCACAATCACGGCGCCGCCCAGACCAAAAAGGGTCGACCCTCGTAAGGGGCCAGATGGGCCAGACAGCATGGGTCGACCCTTAGGGTCGACCCTTCCAGGAACCCGTGCTATTTTAACAAATCTGGCAAAAGGGGTTTTCAGGGGTCGACCCTTGGGGTCGACCCTCGAGTGAATGGGTCGACCCTTGGGGTCGACCCTTGCAGGTCTGGTGAAGGAGCCCGCCGGGTTCACAAAAATAATCACCAGGGGTCGACCCTTGCAGCTGGGGGTTGACCCAATGGGTCGACCCTTTCAGCTGGAGATGAAAGGCCTACGTTTAACAGAACCAGGGGGCCTAGGGGTCGACCCAATGGGTCGACCCTTGTTCCAGAACATCCAAAAGATAGATTGAAAGACACACTAAGTCCAATAACAAATCTAGGGTTTCAAGATGGTTTTTAAAACATGAGGGAATGAAACTCAAACCATTTAAACTTAGATAAGTTCTAAACCAATTTAATCCTTGAGATCAAAATAAAGAACTTCAAACCACACATTCAAAAGTCAATATGTTGAAGTCGATCTCACCAACCATCCTCGAACGTTGGTAATCTTTGGCCATATAGATTGTCCTGTCAAAACAACTTCTGAATTAGATTCTTCGTCCAAATTCAAATCAAAACACTTACTCTTGAGATGATGTTCTTGAGCCTTCTAAACGCCAAATCCTTATGTGATGTGATCACTTCCAAAACGTTAGAAAAGCTCATTTTCAATTCATATAAATTCATTTGGTCATCATCAAAATCCATAAGACATAATACATGAGGAGGGGATTCAACAATCTCCCCCTTTTTGATGATGACAAAATTCTATATAAAAACTTCATTCCATGAACAGTTGAAACCACATTAGCATGAACCATTCATTCCATGAACAGTTGAAACCACATTAGCATGAATCATTCCATCTCACCATATTGGACCGATATAAAAGACAACATAATATGTAAGATTGATTAACATTGCATATTTCCACAAGGTCTTGCCGACAACAAGTTGTAAGGGGAGCAAAGTCTAAAATGCAAATAGCAAGATGCAATGTATGAGACTCAAAGGAAGTGCAACATTACTAATGAACTAGGAAAATGAGGAAAGCATACATGCATGCAAGTATACATCACACAATACATATAAGTAGCCGAATAGTCTTTTCTCCCCCTTTGGCAGCATCAAAAAGGAGGGGGTGAAATAAGGATAACAACTGTGCCAAATTGAAGGAGCATCATAGTCTAATCATCATTATCATCCGGAGTGGAGGGACTTGGTTGACGCCTAATATATGCCGAAATTTCTTCCACCATGTGGGTTTGGTCGGCCAAAGTGTCAGTGACGTATTGAGAGTGCTCCTGGTGAGAGAGTTTCAGATTGGATGGTTCAAGTTGCATAGCTGCCATGGTCTCCCCATACCCGTCTAACCGATCATCAATAGTATCCAACCGATCCATGATTAGCTGAACCGCCTCGGAAGGCATGTCCTCAACAAGAATATGTGGCTGTTGCACATCGGCTTGTGCATCATCGTCATCCTCCTCCTCAGAACTGATTTCATGTGCAGCACTTTTCAATGTCCGGACCAAGTTACCATCTCGCAGTTCATAGCCCATATTATGACAAATAGAATGAACAGTAAATATATCAGCCTCTCTAATGTCCTGAGAAGATTCTTTGAGAGGTTGATGTCCAGGTGTGCAAATATAGCAGAAAGTGTGGCGGCATAAGGAAGAGTTCTGTTCTTGTGCTTCATGCTGTTACACATTTGAGCTAAAAACATAGCTGGAAAATTAACTGGATACCACCCAAGAGACAGTAAAATAAGAACATATGGATCTCTGTCACTTTGTCATGGCCTCCTCCTCTTGGGAGCAGGATAGTAGTGATCATCCTGTGTAATATATGCTGCAGGGGAGGAAAATGATTGGCGTTTAACCCAGCAAGTGAATGTGCACCTTTTTCTTCAGATGTCATCATTTGATAAACAGTTTCTTCAGGAACCATAATATCTCCAAATGTAAAGCCTTCATGAGGGAGATTAAATGCCATTCCTAAAAATTCTGTGGAGAGTATAACCCGTTGACCATTAACCACAGT
The DNA here is from genome assembly GCA_022559845.1 of Amorphophallus konjac. Lineage (NCBI taxonomy): Eukaryota > Viridiplantae > Streptophyta > Magnoliopsida > Alismatales > Araceae > Amorphophallus > Amorphophallus konjac. The sequence goes on along the minus strand of JAHNEJ010003534.1, from coordinate 26,572 downwards.
AATCGGATATTCCCCGGACATGGTGAGGTTGCTATAAAATTGATGCACCAAATTCGGATAAATGCGTCGATGTTCAGACATGAAGAAATCCAAATTTGGCTGACTGCAAAGAACATCCACTAAACTCGGAAGATGGCGGTTAAGATTGACAAATGATACTGCTCGAGGTCGGAGTACCTTTCTGTCCAAGACCTTGCTCGAAGGTGCAGAGTCTCCGCCATAGGCGGCCGCCCTACCACGACGTGCCATGGCTGCACTAGACTCCCCTCTGCTGCGAGAAGAACGCCTCTTTGGAGCCATCTAAAACACAAACTGAAAGAACCCACCGATGGGGTATAGATCTTGATGGTTCAACCAAAGAGGAATGCGAGAAGTGTGAATCTATGATCCTCCACAGACATCAGAAGCTTACCTCAAGGGAATGAAGATCAAAGGATGACGCTTTAAGCCACAAGGAGAAGATTTCGCGCGGATGCCACCCGGAGAACCGCGGCTAGGTCTTGATGCCTTTGATGCCAAGGAAGGGTTTTTAGGGCTTGCAAAGGGTGGTGGCTAGGCTAGGAGGGGGGCAAGAGATATTTTATAGCCATGGGAGGGTCCAACTTAGGGTTGGAACCGATGTTCGAACGGCTTGGGTGCGGGTGAGCCACCCCGCCGGTTTGGGTCGACCCAATGGCTCGACCCCTGGTACTCTTACCCCCGGGCAGAACCAGGTTCGCGAGGGTCGACCCTTGGGGTCGACCCATTTGCTGGGTTTGCGAGGGTCGACCCATAGGGTCGACCCTTTTTCTGGATACCCAATGGGTCGACTCTATGGGTCGACCCTTTCACTGGTTTTCAGCAATATGAAAGAATTACTCGAAGAGAATGTCAAGGAATGTCCGGCTTGAGTCCCCAATTGTAAAAATTTATGAAATCAAGGAATTTTGGATAGAATTTGGGGTGTAAGCAATTGGGGTATTGTTAGTTGAAATTTTGGAATATATGAGACGTGTAATGTCCTTTTGATCCGAATGTCTGACTTTGAACAATTTAGCTCCTTTGTGGGCAGTTTAATATTTCAAGAATGATTTCGGCCATAGAAATTACAAAGAGCATTGTGTGTATACAATATACATAAAAGAAATGCAGTAACACACAAAAATGATTTTTCTTTTGTTCTTCACACAATATGATGCAAGTGCATGACAAGGGATAAACTATATGCATGGAACTTGATACAATTACATGTAATGCAGTGACCTATTTATACATTGATGCACATGGCTATTATTCAGACTTGTCTATCCTACAAACCCCTAGTTCTCTTCTAAATGATGTGAACTTGTCTTCACTAAGAGGTTTGGTGAAAATGTCGACAATTTGACGATCTGTCTCAATAAAGCTGATATCAATATCACCCTTGCTTACATGATCTCTAATGAAATGATGTCTAATTTCAATATGCTTGGTGCGAGAGTGATGAACTGGGTTTTTGGACATGTTTATGGCTGATGTGTTGTCACAAAGAATTGAGGTGTTTTTAAAGGATATGCCATAATCAATCATTTACGGTTGGATCCATAACACCTGGGCAATACAACTACCGACAGCCACATACTCGGCTTCGGCTGTTGATAATGCCACTGAATTTTGTTTCTTGGAGGCCCATGAGACCACGCACCCCCCAAGAAACTGGCAATACTCGCTGGTGCTTTTCCGATCCATCTTACAGCCCGCGTAATCGGCGTCGGAATAAGCAACTAGTTCAAAACACGAATTACGTGGAAACCACAATCCTAAGTTAGCTGAACCAGCAACATATCTAAAAATCCGTTTTACAGCCGACATATGTGATTCCTTTGGATTTGACTGAAATCTTGCACATAGGCAAATAGCAAACTGAATGTCGGGCCTGTTGGCAGTTAGAAACAATAGTGAACCTATCATACTTATAAAGAATTTTTGGTCCACTGATTTACCTGTCTCATCTTGATCAATTTTTATTGAGGTGGACATAGGAGTTGGTTGTGGTTTTGTTGATGTCAAATTTAACTTTATCAGCAACTCCATTGCATACTTCTTTTGATGTATGAACAGCCCATCTACTGTTTGATTTACCTGCAATCCCAAGAAAAATGTTAGCTCTCCCATAAGACTCATTTCAAACTCACTTTGCATTAATTTTGCAAAGTCTTTGCTGAGAGTATCATTAGTGGAGCCAAAAATAATATCATCAACATAAACTTGAACAATTAAGATTTCCTTACCATTCAATTTTGTAAAGAGGGTTTGATCAACATTATCTCGTTTGAATTCATTTTGAATGAGGAAATCACTTAACCGTTCATACCATGCACGGGGTGCTTGTTTCAGACCGTAAAGTGCCTTGTCCAGCTTGTACACATGGTCTGTATGCTTTGTGTCTTCAAACCCCGGTGGTTGCTCCACATACACGTCCTCCTGGATATAGCCATTCAAAAATGCACTCTTAACATCCATTTGAAATAATTTGATATTGTGACAACATGCAAATACTAAGAGAACCCTCACTGCCTCAAGTCTTGCTACTGGAGCAAAAGACTCATCAAAGTTAATTCCTAACTCTTGGCTATAGCCTTTGGCTACTAGCCTGGCCTTGTTCCTAGTTACCACTCCTTGATCGTTTGTTTTGTTTCGAAAAATCCATTTCGTTCCGATCACGGAGTGATTCTTAGGGCATGGAACAAGGAACCACACTTTGTTTCTTTGGAACTGGTGTAGTTCCTCTTGCATGGCCATGATCCATGACTCATCATTCAAGGCTTCTTCTACAGAGTGAGGTTCAAATTGAGAAAGCAAGGCTATGTAATCCTGATTTTCAACTTCCCTGAAAGAGGCTCGTGTCCGTATTCCTTCTTCTACATTGCCCATCACATTATCCGGCGGATGGTCTTTTGGAAATGTCCATTGCATTGGTAGCTGCTGTTCAACTTGAATTTCCTGATTAGCATCATCTTCTTGTGGTTCTTCTTCTTCTTGTTTCTCAGTTTTTCTTTCTTTTTTCCCGATATCTCCAACATCCAACTCATCATCCTGCAAGACAGATTTTTCATTAGTTCTATTTTGAGATGATTCATCAATAATGACATGGGGGCTTTCCTCAACTACAAGAGTTCTCAAGTTGTACACTCGATATGCTCTTGAGCTAAGTGAGTACCCAAGAAGTATACCTTTGTCACTTTTGGGATCAAATTTTGCCAGGTCTATCTTACCATTGTTATGAATGTAACAGGTTGAGCCAAATGGTCTAAGATGTGAAACGTTTGGCTTCGTACCTCGGTACAGCTCATAGGGGGTTTTCTTCAACAACGGTCTTACCATGGCACGGTTGATTATGTAGCAGGCTATGTTCACTGCTTCAGCCCAAAAGTACCTCGGTAGATTATTCTCATTTAGCACGGTTCTTGCCATTTCGATTAGTGTTCTATTTTTCCTTTCAACAACGCCATTTTATTCGGGGGTTCTTGGTGCGGATAAGTCATGAGTGTAGTCTTGAGCCCTGCAAAAATTATTGAACTCATGGTTATCAAATTCCCTGCCGTGATCACTCCGCACGGTTTTGATGCAAAACCCCTTTTCATTTTGAACCACCCTGCAAAATGCTTCAAATTCCGCCAGGGCATCATTTTTATGAGAAAGGAAGTAAACCCAACAGAATCTTGAGTAATCATCCACAATTACAAAATCATATAATTTACCACCCAAGCTGTGTGTTCTGTTTGGTCCAAAGAGATCAATGTGAATGATTTCAAGGGGTCTCGATGTGGTCACATCATTCTTGCTCTTGAATGATGTCCTTGTTTGTTTCCCCATGCTACACGCCCCACACACTCCATCATCGACAGCCTTCAACTTGGGCAGTCCAATTACCAAATCATTTCTAGATAATTTCAGCAAAACATTGAAACTAGCATGCCCAAGCCGGCGATGCCAGAGCCAAGCATCATCATTGTTCCTTGCAACTAAACATAAATTCTCATGAGAGGCATCATTCAAGTCTATCATATAAACATTGTTATATCTGAAACCAATGAACTTTATCTCATGAGTATTTCTATTCAAAACAGTGTAGTGGTTAGAATCAAAAATCACATTGCATCCTTTATCACAAAGTTGGCTTATGCTTAAGAGATTATGATGCAAACCTTTCACAAGCAATACATTTTCAATGGTATGATTTTGATTCTTACCCATCTTACCTTCTCTGATGATTTTACCTTTGTCCTTACCACCGAATGCTACCATCCCACCATCCTTTTCATGCAGGTCCACAAACCATTCCTTGTTCCCCGTCATATGCCGAGAGCAACCACTGTCCAAATACCATTTGTTCCTTTGAGCTCTCGAGTAGACCTGCAATTCAACCAAAGTGCTTATGGAGATTTTGGTACCCAAGCAAGCTTGGGTCCATGATGGTTAGAGGCATGATGCATATATGATCTATTTCTGAATCTAGCAGAATTTTCTTCATCATATTTCAGAATTCTACAATCATACATGTCATGACCCATTTTTCCACAATAGAAACAAGTGATGGCTCTATCTCTTTTTCTCCTTCTACCAACATTTGAAAAGGAATTATGCATGTGTTTCTTTGGTTTGGAGGATGCTGAACTTATGGGGGCCCAATGGGTTGTTTGAACTTTTGATTTTTCAAGGATGGCAAGAGCATCCTTTAGCTCTTTTATTTGAGCCATTTGAGATTGGCTTTGATTTTCAGCCTTTACTTTGGCTTCATTGCAAGTAATGCTTTCAAGCTTTTTTTGTTTCATATCATTTTTCAATTCTTCATGCATTTTCAGAAATGTGGATTGTTCTTCTCTCATGCATGAAATCTCTTCTTCAAACAGTTCAATTTTGGATGCAAGAATTTCATTTTCATGCTTCATGTTTTCATTTTCTGATTTTAAAGTATGGCACTCTTCACATGATTTTTTAGTATGCACAAAATGATCAATTTTATTTTTCAAATTTCTGTTTTCAGATTTGAATCTTTTACATTTTTCATATAAAGATTCGTATGCAATTTGCCATTGTTCACAAGTAAGAGTTTCAGTTTCAGAATCTACCTCATTTCCTTTCGTCGCATTCTAGACTAGCTCATCTAGTCCATCTTCATTTTCGGATTCCTCCTGATCTTCATGGCTCCATGTGGCCATCATGGCCTTAAGCTTCCTGAACTTGCCTTTCTTCACCTTCTTGATGAGATCGGGGCACTCACCCCGCATATGGCCGGGTTTCTTGCATTCATAGCAAATCACTTCTTCTTTCTTACTACTTTCTCCTCTGTTTGGTCCTTGCCTTCTTGATCCCTTCCTGAACTGACCACCAAAGTTTCTTGTTCTTTTGACGAACCTTCTTGCTCTTTGTGTAATCATGGCAACCAGTTCCTCATCTTCAGTGTTGCCAATGGGATCATTGTCACTGCCCTCTGAATCTTGTGGATTCACCCTTAGGGCCAATGGTGTGACAATTTTCTTTTTCTTGTGATCCTCCTCGCTCCTTTTGATGTTTATTTCATATGTCATCAGCGAGCCGATCAACTCATCCAGAGTTAGAGTGTTGAGATCCATGGAGTCTTCAATTATAGTGGCTTTTGTATGCCACTATGGAGAGAGGGATCTTAGAACTTTTCTGACAAGCTCCTTGTTAGAATACTCCTTGCCAAGTCCCTTTAGTCCATTTGTAATTTCTGTCAATCTAGCAAACATGTCAGAAATGGACTCATCTTGCTTCTTTGCGAACAGCTCGTAGTCCCGGACTAAAAGATTGGCTTTGGTTTCCTTTACTTCTGACGTTCCTTCATAGATAAGCCGTAGCTTGTTCCACATCTCCTGTGCAGAGGAACACATAGATATACGTGAGTATTCATTAGGATGAACAGCACATTGAATTATATTCATAGCTTTAAAATTCGCTGAACACTTCCTAATATCTTCTTCATCCCACTCATTCTCATTTTCAGATAATACATATGGACCCCTACTTATGACACACCAAACATCGTAGTCCTGGGCACGTAGGAAAACATACATTCTATTTTTCCAGTAGGGGTAGTTTGATCCATCAAAGAACGAAGGTCTTTGAATAGAATGCCCTTCGGGCATCATCCCCTTGTTTGCCATTTAATGGGATCTAGCTCTGACGACCGTGTGGTCGAGATTAAACAGAGACCAAGGCTCTGATACCAATTGTTGAGTCCTGGAGGGTGGCAATCAAGAGGGGAGGGGTGAATTGATGGCCAATTAAAAGAAACTACGTACGTAAATTCTATACTAATTATGCACATAAGCTCTAGCCTTACACGAACAGGATCACACTCGTGAATGCGTGTGAAGTGGGTGTGATTGATAGAGAAAATGGTGAATGCTCACCTCACCGCGAAGCCCACTCGACAAGTAAACGGAATAGCAAACCACAATTGACACATGGAATTTTTAGGTGGTTCGGGTACACTGCCGTGTCCCCTACGTCCACCCCTCACACGGAGGATTAATGCTTCACTATGTAGTGAATCACACACACACACACACACACACACACACACACACACACACACACACACACACACACACACACACACACACACACACGTTCGTGTTACCAAACATGAACACCACACACAAATATCTGAAATAATGATTACAAACGTATGCTCAAGTTTAAGCTAAATGATTCAGAATGGAAAGAGTGAAGAAGGATTGATTTATCCTGGTTGGAGCTCCCCCTTTCTCTTCTGCGAATTTTATCAAACACTTGTGCAGCACGATGACCGTTCTTGACGATCTTGGCTCGGATGTGGCTGAATCTCGATTTCGCTCGCAGCCAGCAGTAGAGGCTTGATTGGAACTTTGATTCCTCCTTCTTCCCTTCACATTCACGTACACACCAAGGTGGAACAAGGGCTGGAGGTGGCTGCTGCGACATGCACACACAAATGTTAGAAAGAAACCCAAAATCAGGACATACGAATTTTTCTTAGGGTTTTCATCATCTACAAGATGTTATATAGGCCAAGGGTGGTCAAGGGACAGCCATGGGACAAGATCCACTTGTTATGGAGTGGATTAAGGATAGCCACACAAGTGTGGTTGGACCATTTGGTCGAAATGCCAAGAGTCCACAATCACGGCGCCGCCCAGACCAGAAAGGGTCGACCCTTGGGGTCGACCCTCGTGAGGGGCCAGATGGGCCAGACAGCATGGGTCGACCCTTGGGGTCGACCCTTCCAGGAACCCGTGCTATTTTAACAAATCTAGCAAAATGGGTTTTCAGGGGTCGACCCTTGGGGTCGACCCTCGAGTGAATGGGTCGACCCTTGGGGTCGACCCTTGCAGGTCTGGTGAAGGAGCCCGCCGGGTTCACAAAAATAATCACCAGGGGTCGACCCTTGGGGTCGACCCTTGCAGCTGGGGGTCAACCCAATGGGTCGACCCTTTCAGCTGGAGATGAAAGGCCTACGTTTAACAGAACCAGGGGGCCTAGGGGTCGACCCAATGGGTCGACCCTTGTTCCAGAACATCCAAAAGATAGATTGAAAGACACACTAAGTCCAAGAACAAGTCTAGGGGTTTCAAGATGGTTTTTAAAACATGAGAGGGAATGAAACTCAAACCATTTAAACTTAGATAAGTTCTAAACCAATTTAATCCTTGAGATCAAAATAAAGAACTTCAAACCACACATTCAAAAGTCAATATGTTGAAGTCGATCTCACCAACCGTCCTCGAACGTTGGTAATCTTTGGCCATATAGATTGTCCTGTCAAAACAACTTCTGAATTAGATTCTTCATCCAAATTCAAATCAAAACACTTACTCTTGAGATGATGTTCTTGAGCCTTCTAAACGCCAAATCCTTATGTGATGTGATCACTTCCAAAACGTTAGAAAAGCTCATTTTCAATTCATATAAATTCATTTGGTCATCATCAAAATCCATAAGACATAATACATGAGGAGGGGGTTTAACATGGTCGATCGGCAGTGTCCGGATGTGGAGGACATTCCGATTGTGTGCGAGTTTTCTGATGTTTTTCTTGAGGAGTTGTCTGGGTTGCCATCGCAGCGTGAGATTGATTTCGTGATTGAGGTGGTACCAGGTACGGTGCCTATGTCGAAGGCTCTTTATCGTATGGCACCGGCAGAGTTGAGGGAGTTGAAGGCGCGGTTGCAGGAGTTGCTGGCTAAGGGGTACATTCGTCCTAGCTTTTCCCCATGGGGTGCACCGGTGTTGTTTGTGAAGAAGAAGGATGGTAGTCTGAGGCTGTGCATCGACTACCGGTAGTTGAACCAGGCGACTGTTAAGAATAAGTATCCATTGCCTCGGATTGATGACTTGTTCGATCAGCTTCAATCGGCCCGGGTATTTTCGTGGATTGATTTGAGATTGGGTTATTACCAGCTATGGATTCGAGAGTCTGATGTTGAGAAGACGGCATTTCGCTCGAGGTATGGGCATTATGAGTTCTTGGTGATGCCGTTTGGGCTCACCAATGCCCCCGTGGCATTTATGGATTTGATGCATAGGGTGTTCCGTCCGTATCTAGACCAGTTCGTGGTCGTGTTTGTGGATGACATCCTTGTGTATTCACGGTCTGCTGAGGAGCATGTGCATCATTTGAGGGTGGTGTTGCAGACCGTTCAGGATCACCATTTGTATGCCAAGCTCAGCAAGTGTGAGTTTTGGCTGCATGAGGTGCACGTTTGGGGGCACGTGATTTCTGGTGATGGTGTTTCCGTGGACCCGGCCAAGGTCAAGGCTGTGGTGCAGTGGCCGAGGCCGAGTTCTGTCATGGAGATTCAGAGTTTTCTGGGGCTTGCAGGCTATTATAGGAGGTTCATCCATCATTTTTCTCGTATTGCGACCCCGATGACCAGGCTTACGCGGAAGGATGTGCCGTTTGTCTGGACGGAGGAGTGTGAGCAGAGCTTTATGGAGCTGAAGAGATTGCTCACGACCGCTCTGGTGTTGGTGTTGTCTTCTGGATCGGGAGGTTTTGTGGTGTGTACAGATACTTCCAGGGTATGTTTGGGTGCTATGTTGATGCAGCATGGCGGTGTGGTGGCGTATGCATCTCAGCAGTTGAAGCCACATGAGAAGAACTACCCTACTCATGATCTTGAGTTGACGGCAGTGATTTTTACTCTGAAGATCTGGAGACACTATCTATACGGTGAGAAGTTCGAGATGTTCGCTGACCATCAGAGTTTGAGGTATGTGTTTATCCAGAAGGACCTTATCCTCAGACAGAGGAGGTGGATGGAATACATGAATAATTATGATTTTACTCTGTCGTATCAGCCTGGCAGGATGAATGTCGTGGTTGATGCCTTGAGCAGGAAGGTGGTGGTCAATCATATGTTGTTGAGGAAGTGGAGGCTATGGGAGCAGGTGCCGGTCATGACTTTTAGACTCAAGATCCCTCAGGATCAGGGTTCGGCTATCCTTGCGAGTTTGACTGTCACGCTAGCTATTCGTCGTCAGGTGACTGAGGCTCAGTGTGCGGACCCCGAGCTACCCCGGATTTTGTCGATGGTCGAGGTGGAGTTTGGTGAAAATGGAGCTGTGAGGTTCCGAGGTAGGTTGTACGTCCCAGTCAAGGAGCAGACGGGGCGTGCGGTGTTGCATGAGACTCATGGGAGTCGTTATGCCATGCACCCCGGATCGGCTAAGATGTACCAGAATTTGAAGAGGCAGTTTTGGTGGCCTGGCATGAAGAGAGACGTTGCGGAGTTTGCGACCAGGTGCTTGATTTGTCAGCAGGTGAAGGCGGAGCACCAGCGACTGGGAGGTACACTCCAGCCCTTGGATATTCCTGCGTGGACCACGTGACCACTGATTTCATGGTTGGGTGTAGACACCAAAAATTGCACACCCAGATGTCCTGCTCGACCTCGCATCAACAACGGCGCCGAGTGAAGAAGCCCGGGAGAGACTGGTCGTCCGGACTCCCCAAATATGCACACTACCGTGAAGCCGTCCCCGGAGTCATGATGGCTAAGAGAAACCAATTCCCGGGAAGCGCATAATCCATGGGCCTCGAAGAAAATCAAGCGGGCCACGACTCGTGCTCACAACGGGCTCAAAACTGCCCATTTAGCCCTTCAGCGGCACGCCCCTGGAGCCCTTCAGCGGCACGCCCTCCAGGGTGCTCCAGTGGCACGCTCCCGTGAACCCCTTCAGCGACACAGCCCCCAGCGGCACGCCCTTCAGACGCCCCAGCGGCACGACCATTTGGCCTTCCAGCGGCACGGCCATCCAGCCCTTCTGCAGCACGCTTCATCGCACCAAGTCTATACAGCCATCAGCCCAAGTCTGTACGTTGGTTGAATGAACAAACGAAGTCTGTACAGCCAAGCCCCAAGTCTGTACATTGGCTGAATGTACAAACAAAGTCTATACGTCCACGCTCCAAGTCTGTACATTGGCTGGTTGTTTTGAACGCAAAGTCTATACACTCGTGTGGCAAGTCCGTACAGAGTTCAGTTCAACGCGAAGTCTATACACTGGTGAAGTCTGTACATCCACCAGTTCAACGCAAAGTATGTACATCGATGAAGTCTATACATCAGCCCCTGCAAGTCTATACGTTGCAGCCAGGTGAAGTATGTACAGCCCATGCCTTGTCGAAGTCTATACACTCTTTGGTGCCCTCCAGCGGCACACTTTGAAGTGCCCTCCACGGCACACTTTTTATGCCCCCAGCGGCACACTATGAAGGGCCCACAGCGGCACACTATGAAGGCCCCCCCACGGCACGCTCTTTGTGCCCTTCAGCGGCACACTTCTCTGGGCCTTCAGCGGCACGCCTTTTGCCCTCTTCAGCGGCACTCCTACAGTGTCTTACAGTGACACACTTCTTCAGCCCGCCAGCGGCACAGCGTGAAGGTTTTTCAACGGCCAAACGACGTGAAGCCCATGCCCTATGGATCCTCGGCGCGCAGTGGACTTGCTGAGGTGTCGCCCGGGGAGAGAGCCACGCTACCTACTCCTCCTGCCACCCAGGACAAGGGAGTCAAACCCCATTAAATCCCCGTCGGATGCTTCCCGCCTTCGGAGGCTCCCGCCGCCCGGGGTATAAAACCCCTCTTCGCTGCGAACAAGAGGGGAGGGAGGCATATACACAGAGAGACACACACGCAGAAGAGAAGAAGAGGGAAGAGGAGAAGAGGAAGAGAAGAAGAGAAGAAGAAGGAGAAGAGAAAAGGGGGGAAAGAGAGGAAGAGAGACAAGAGGGCTCGCTGCTCCACTTGCCGCCGCCGTCTGTGCGCAGAGGGAAGAGAAGAAGAGAAAGAGGAAGAGGAGGGGAGGCTCAGCCTCCCCCTCCCGCTGTTCCGTCCACCGCCGTCCGTGCGAAGAGCAGAAGAAGAAGAAGAAGAAGAAGAAGAAGAAGAAGAGAAGAGAAGAAGGAGAGGGGAGGCTTCGGCTCCCCCGTTGCTATCCCGTCCACCACCACCAGTGTGAAGAGAGGAAGAGAAGGAGAGTGAGTGAAGAGAGAGAGTGAGGTCCCGGAGGGGAGGAGTCCATGCTCCCCCCATTGTATCTTCTTTCTTTCTTTCTTTGTCCCCTTGTTTTCTTTCCCGTCGCCATGTATTAGCTCCCTTGGGGCACTCCTTTTGTGAGAATAAAAGTAGAAGGCTTGCAAGTATTTTCTCAGACGTCTTTCTAAAGCATTTCCTCCGTGTTTGCATCCTTCGGTGTTTCACGCCCCCTTTCCCTTTCCCCTTTTGTTAGGGTTTGTTTCCTCCCGAGTATTTTTGCCTTCACTCACCCCTGGGCGCCCTCAGCGGTACGCCCTCCATGTGCCTTCAACGGCACGCCCTTGGGCACCTTCAGCGGTACGCCTCTGGCGGCCTTCAGCGGCACGCGCTCGCCCAGGGCCCTTGGCGGCACGCTCCTGCCGTCCCTCAGCGGCACAACCCCTTCATGCCCCTCCTGCGCCTCCAACGGCACACCCTAATTGTGCCTTCAATGGCACACCCCGACTGTGCCTCCAGCGGCACACCCCAACCAATTCTTCCCCGGCACGCCTCGGCCAGGCCCTTCGCCGACACACCCTCTCGTGCCTCCCTTGCCCGGCACACTTGCCCTTCCTTCTTGCCCAGTGCATCCCCCCCTCAGCCAGTCCTAGAGTAGTCTTCCACCTGCTGTTTTCTCCGAGTTTTTCGAGGTTTCATTAAGGTGTTGCCGCTCTCCGGCGCCCACCTCCAGTTGTCGGGTTCCGCCACTCCTTGTGGGCGCGTTCCCTGTATCTCCCTTACGCTCGGGTCAAGGGGAGATGCTGCCAAATTTTTGTTAGAAACAATAACACATCAAAAAGACCAAAGGAAGCAACAAACAAATGGAACAACAACACAAATTAAAAGGACTAAAAGGAAACCACAAACAAACGAAAAGAACAACGGTAAAAACGCGTTCACCAAAGCAAATGGAATCGCAATCAATTCAAAGAGGACCGAATCGAACGACAACTAAATAACTTGAACATCCTCCCTCACAAAAGAAAGAATGAAAATTAATCAAGAGAAGAAAAGAAGAAACCCATGCAAACTTAATAAAATCAATAAAAGAAGAAAAGAAAAGCCTTAAAAACAAATAATAGAAGATCCCAACCTTCACCGACGCGCTTTGTTATGACCCTGTTGACACCTTGAAAATGAACAAGGGTGGAAGCAGATCATATCCACAGTGAAAGACCAATGAGGAAGCTCGTCAACCATTTACCCGGCTGAAGCCTTTGTCGGCCAAGCTGATGTCCGGTGTCGATGTCACTCAAACGGTAGCACTGATAAAGCAGTAGTCGCTTGACTAATGAGACCTCCTAGCACACTCTAATAAGAGCTGTGTTACTGCCTCATCCAAGAATCCACAGATGACATGTCAGGGTAAGTCAGATGTCGGCTTGTTGACAGATGTGATGTGAGATAAAGATGAAGCCGGTACCGGCAGATGAAGATTGTAAAGGCTTTTGCAAAGTCAGAACACAAGAAGAATCGTCTCCACAGATTATACACCCGGCTGAAGTCTTCCCAGACTAAAGCTGATGTCCGATCTCGTCACCATTCGGGTGACGATATCGATAAAATGATGCCCGGTTTTGTCATCATTCAGATGGCAATACTGATGAAACCCCTGTCTGCGGACTGATGAAAACCCTACTAATGATCTCAGTACAAACTATATCACCAACGGAGGACCCTTTTGGGTACTGATGTACTTGAGGGGCCGATAAAGGGCCTGGTCTAAGAGACCTAAGTGGGCCTGTAATAGTGGCGCTGGGAGCCCCTTGTCGAAGCCCAATGGCTGCACCGAGAGGCTGGAGTCCTGCGCACCGGGAAGCCCTCAGCTGAGGCGCGCCGTGAGATGCCTGTCGAGAAGGCAAAGAGGGACGGTTATAAAGCCCCCTTCCCTTCGAAAAAAGGGAGAGACGACCAGAACAAAGAGAGACAGAAGATAGAGATAGGGAGAGATAGAAAAAGACAGAAGAGAGACCGAGAGGGAAAAAAGAAGAAGCTGGGAGAAGAAGAAGAAAGGAAGACTCAGGTGGGTAACCGGGGAGGGAGAGGAGTCAATGCTCCACCCTCCCCCATGCTTTCCTCTTTTTTTTTTCCTGATGTAATCTGGCGAGTCTTTCTCGATTTATCAATGTAGCCGGAGGATTCCGGTCTCTATTTCCACCTCTCTGCCTTTCATTTCCCTTCTATGATCTATGTAAGTTTGGGATGATGCAATGAAATGAAGTATCAACATGGCCCGTTTGGGCATTCGATTGATTGAGATATTTGCTGTCTGTCTCCCCTTCTTGCATCGGTTGTTCTTCGGAATATCGGTTTGCCTAGATGCTCCAGCTTTCTGACTCGTGTTTCGACCCCCCCCTAGCCCGTTCTCTGGTGAAGGACGAAGACGGAGCCTCAACCCTCGTTCAGTGGGTTATTGCGGCTCTGTCCCCCCCTCCTTCCCTCCCCTCGAATCATGGTTTTCTCGAATATCATAGATTTCTGCCGAGCTCCCATCTCGTTCAGGGTCAGAGACATCAATCTCTTGACCGTCTGAGCAGCAGGTGAGTAGAGAAAACGCCATATGTCCCACTAGGATTCGATAATGGATGGTCTGCCCTTCGACTGATACTAACCTCCATGTAATCCCCTCCTGCACTCCAGATCTTGCCTCAATCCGAGCCAGAAATCCCAGAAGTCTCCTGAGCAGAGTATCGCAATCAAGCCATAAACCCTTTAGCCCCTTCCCGGCGTGGTCATTTCCCCGCCGAGAGCTACGCCGCCGAGAGGTCCCTTTCTTTAGCCCCTTCAGCAAGTCAATAAAGCCCTTCAATATAGCCTTCCCGGCCCGGGCTTCCCGGCGCCAGGTTCTCGGCGCGGTGACGGGCGCGCCGAGAAGTCCCCCACGCCGGGAACCACCCCTTGTGCCTTCCACCCCTTTGAACTGTAAACCACACAGATATACCCCTCGAACCCCTGATAAACTTTCCTGCCACCAATGAAGAAACCACACCGATAGCCCCTACAATCCGTTCAGTGTGACCTTGAATTCGGTCGAAGGACGCCCCAGATCACCATATATACATAAGGGATAAAGATTATTGGGGATAACCCCCCTACATAACCTTACGAGCCAAGGAAACTCTGCCACTGCATAAGTTTCAATGGCCTCAAAGGGATATTAAGTTGGTGCTGTAATCACATACACGGGCTAGGGGTCCCATACCCCCCTTATTCTGGCTTTCATCCCGGCATTCCGTGGGTGATCGTCTATCACTCCCTGGCAGACGCTAGGTACGGGGGAGGTGCTGCTGAAATCCTCCTAGGCCGATGAAAGATAACACTGAAGCTGTCCTCGGGACTTCGCATAGTAATGGTGAAAAAGTTCTCTGAGTTGGACTCTTCTCCTCCAATCCCTCTCAGCTCTCGGCCTCCTTTGAAACATATACAACTAAAACCAGTTGAACCCCATCTCTGAGTCCCCAGAGCCAATCTACTTTGATATAAAGTCCCATAAAACTCTTAAAACCCCAACAACAGGGTACCGTAAAATCCTAAACTCCTCATGGCGCCCAAACACCAATACCTTCTCAGCACCGAACTCTCGGCGCCATCAGCTCCCGGCGCGGCTTTCAGCGCGCCGGTAACCCTCACGCCGAGAACTCCTCTTCCTCCCTTCAGCCTACGCCGAGAACCCCCTTGGAGAGTCTCCGTCGCGCCGGGAAGTCGGTGCCGGGAGCTTCTTGGACTTTTCCCTTCGGCCACGCCGGGAACCTCCACCTTCTTGCCACTCACGCCGGGAGCCTTAGCCTTCCATCTGTGGTCATGCCGAGAGCCTAAGTTGCCACCCTGTGAGCTCAAATGCCCAGAGCTAACCCACACAGAGATATTCGTGGATCACCAGATATGTCCCGAGGATAAAGTTAAAGGGAGGTAGACTCCCTTATGTTCCATCGATTCGTATCGAAGTCACAACGACGCGCCTCCCTCTTAGCTCCGGTGAGCTATGCCAATGCATGAGTGCCACCAGCTCCTGTGAGGGAAGAGTCAAACATTGCCCTAGGGCATATATGTGTAACGTGGAGAGGTCCGACCTCTCTCTTCCTTTCGGCTTTCATCTCGGCACTCCGTGGGTGATAGCCTATTTCCCTCTGGGCATGATCCAGACTATGGGGAGGTGCTGCCGAAATGTTAATCGATGCTTTAAACCTCCGTCATGATCGTGGCTCATCATGTCCGCGATTGATATCCTCTGTTTCACCTTTCCCCCGAGTCTGATTGTTTTTGAACCGCCGATTCAGCGATATAGTTTGTTTCTGTGGTCGATGTTATTCTCTTACCTGCCTTCCCGGCCTGGTATGAAGTTCAAAGTTATGTACATGAATATCTGTTTGCCTTATGAGGCCTCCTATTTTGGCGTTTAATCAAGGGTTGTCCTTCTTAGGAAGGGCGTAATTAACGTCATAGCCTTTATGGTATGACGGACTTCAGGTCCCGACTCGGACTTCACAATCGACTGATTAGAAGTCAGATCGAGCGCACAATGAAATCGTCACACATGTGACTGGCACGCCAATAAATAAACAACAGAAATAAAAAGAACAATAAAGCGCGTCCACAAGTCTGGCACGCCCGGTGGGACCGAGTCTCCCTTCATCTCTACGCCAAAATAGGAGGCCCAGCGGGCCCCCCTCAAATTTCTGATCCTGTGCGCTTTCTCTATCTTCAGGAAGCTACAATGACGGCCGGGATCATGTCTGTATGTTTCGACCAGTAACCGATCGATATGCATGTGCGAGAGGGCTACCTGGCGGTACCTCTTTCGTTCGGATCAATGCCCCCTGCTGTCGGGCTGCCCAACTGTCTGGGCCTCGTCTTCACCGACCTTCTGCAGGTCAACAACAACGAGCAAGGCACTGCTGCAAGTGCCCCGATAAAGATTGCTGGTGAGAAGGCTGGCTTACCGGAGAAGACGACCTCGACGGCCGTCGCCTACTATGTTCACCAAGTTCAAAGGAGGGACACGGTCCCCGCTGCTGCCCAGAGGGGAAAGAGAAATAACCGGAGAAGCCGGTATGCTGCTGCTGTGCGTCGTCTTTCCAATTCTGGGAAGACAATGATGATGGGTGATGTTAGGGTGAACCTCAACGGTCGCCCCAGAGAAGTCCGACCGGACAGGATTGTCCCGACTGTCCAGACCGACAACAGGTTCCGCGTTCTGGCCACTAGGAGGGCCTACTGGGAAGCTGATGAGAGGAAGCCGCTGACGCCTAAGCCAGCAAGATATAAACAGGTCTGGCGACCAAAGAAGATTCAGAGCTGGGCCCCAGCTCGATATGAGGAGAAAGCTACCGAGGATGCTGTTGCCCGCTTCAGGGCAGGAAGCAGAAGAGAAGAAAGAAACTACAGAAGAGATGCTGTTGCTGCTTACCCTAAGGCTCGGGGGAGGAGAGATGAAAAAAATAATGAAGGAAGGCATCTGATTACTACTCGCCCCGTGATGAGGGGCAGAATATATGAGAAGAAGGAAGACCTTACTGTCATCCATCCCAGGGCCAAAGGCAAAAGATGGGAAAGGAGGAACTATGCTGACACTGCCAACTGCTACCAAGATGGCGATATGGGAACGAGCGAACCAGTCACTGTTGCCATTCCAAGAAGACCAAGAGCCTGTACCAGATAGGCTGACATATTCAGATATTCCAAAGCCGAGCATTTGAATGCTCAGATGACAAGACTGGCTCATCAGCAGAAAAGCCAGGAAAGATTGATACTCCGACCAGAGCCGCGAAGGCACAATCCAGAGGAGATGAAACAAGTGGTCCAAGACTACTTCCACTACCTGGGGAACTCTGCCCTCGGTCAGCAAAGATTATCCCGTGCTCTGGGCACCGTGGATGAAGAAGAAGGAGAAGCCCTTCAAGAAGTGATGCTCGGAGTCTCCTCCTCTGATTCAAATGATTATGAAGAAGGCCGCAAGGCCGGATATGAAAAAAGACCTGTGTAGGGAAGAAGCTGAAGAAAGAGTATCGGTCTTCGACCGACTCAAATACCCTGACTAGGCAAAAAGAAAAGTTTGCAGGCAGAAGGGAAGAATGCAAATCTTCGCCTGTAACATGGCTGGAATCGCCAGGGGGCAGGATATACTACCAACTCAGCCAGATGAACTGCTCAGGCTGGCTACCAGACCAGGCCCCGTCACAAGAAGAGGTCAGGCTGCAAAAGATAAGATGAAGAATGATGATGAAAACCGCAAGATCACCACCATGACAGTCAATGTGGTGACAGCAGAAGAAGAAGACAATCCCTTCGTTGATGATGCTGAAGGGACTTCAGAAGATATACAGATCCCATCGACTCTGGATCCCATGATCCAGATGATGTTTAGAAGATATCAACAGGAGATCAGTGCTCTCAGAAGACATCTAAATGAGAGGCATGAAGCCACACCGATCTCCAAGCAAGCCGAACCTGTGGGGCAAACGTCCAGCTCAGCAGAAATGGCTGTCCCAACTAATCCTCTTCCAGCTGATAAGGGCAAAGCTCCAAGCCAGCCTGTTCTGCAGCAAGCAGCAGCTCAGCCCTCTGCATCTCAGACGCAGCCCGCCACACCCACCTTGCGCGCGACTGTGATGACGACTCCCTACAGCCAGCAACAAGCTCACTTCTTCCCAGAAGAGATAGATCCAGCCCTAGCCCACAAGCTGATGATTGAAAGAATTGTGGAGATGAAGCTGTCTGAGAAGACCGGTGATGGTGTAAGTACCTATGATGTGTACAAAGTACCGTATCCTCCCCAGTATGCTGCTAAAAGACTACCCCCAGGCGTCAGTAAGCCGCCGAAATTTGAGAAATTCAACGGCCAGGGCTCTCCCAGGGAGCACATTGCTTACTATACCACAATTATGGGCGACCTGGCAGCTGATGAAGCCTATCTGCTTAAGTTCTTTGGCTCGTCCCTCACTGGGATAGCCTTTGAATGGTATTCAAGCCTGCTCGCTGGATCAGTGGTTGATTGGCCTGATATGCAAAGAAAGTTCCGCGACAGATTTCATGTCACGGAAAGAGAAATTACAATAGCAGAGCTATATGCAACCAAGCAAAGGCAAGATGAAACAGCACTGGACTACATCAAAAGGTGGAGAAACTTAGCCATGAGATGCCGAAGACCTCCTCATTAGGAAGATGCAGTGCAGATATGTAAACAGAGCCTCAAGAGAGAGGTGCTAGAAAAGATGATCGGTGCAGATGTCAGAACATTTGACCGGCTGAACAATATAGTGGCGGAAGTCGAGACGTTCTTGTCCAAGTGTCCGACCGCCAATGCTCCCACTATGCCGAAGGGTAAAACCAATGATCGACGGCCATCACATACTGAGGCTAACGCCGTCGATTTTAGAACCTTCGAGCAACAGAAAGGGAAAAAGGAGGCAGATGAAGCTCCCCCGCCTGAGGGTGCAACAGAAAGAAAAGATAAGGTCTCTCTGAGAGACAAAATGAGAAAGGCTTACTCATTTCCCAAAGATAAGACATCAGCACTATTTAACTGGGCATACAAGTTCAACAAGGTAACATTGCTTGAACCGAAGAGACCTACGGATGCAACAAAGAAAGATGATCCGCTGTTCTGTCCATTTCACCGTGCGCTGGGGCATGCAATTGAAGATTGTTATGTCTTCAAGGATATCATGGAAGGAATGGTCAAAAAGGGTGAGCTACAGTTGGGTGATTACCAGGTGAAGCCACCTCATCCGCATGAGCCTCCGCCCTGGAGGATGGCCGCCAATATGATTTCAGCAGCTGCTTGAGGAAGCCGTTGAAGAATGTACCAGGCATACTTATGAAGCTTGCCTCCTCACCCCACTGAAAGATCAGGAAGGATGGCAGATGAAGCCCATAAAGAACAGAAAAAAGACTCTTGCAGCCAGCACCAGTGGTGCAACTATCCGGGGTGTCACCCCAAGGCTTGAACCGCCTCCAGTAAAGCCAGTATGGCATACAACTGAGACCGGACCAGTCATCCGGATCCCTACTCACAACCGGAGGAAACAAACTCCCCTACCTGCACATAAAGAAGCAAGTCCTGCAGCCAGGCGTCTACAGCAGTATATCATTGAGCTCGATGAATATGAGCAGAAAAAGCCCAAACACCTGCTGATAAAAGAATGTATACTCTGGGAGCAGCTCGAAGAATTGAAAATTAAAGAGCAACCAGAGGCAAAACAAGAAAAAGCTGAAAATGAGCCCTTCTGGGGGCAGGAGCCAGCAAAGCCAAATTCCCAGAAGAAGAAGAGACGGCCCAAGTCCAAAAGGGGAAAGAAAGTCACGACAGTACAATGCAACACTCTGTCGGTACTCTTTTTCTTGCCCGGGGAGAATGATGAGGATGAAGCATCAAATGCCCCGCTAGAAGTCAACCATGCTGAAGCCTCTACCTCAGCCCATGCAACACGTTCTGGGAAAAGATGGGGGCGCCCGCCACCAGCTAATCACAATATTATGTTCAGAGGAGAACATCCATACCAAATCCCAGAACCGGAGGTACGAGGTGTCCAGGTTCCTCCCCCTGCCAGCTTGTACCAAGAAAAAGAAGTGGCTCCTTCATTCCTGGAATTCTTGTCCAGTTTGGAAAATGAGCAACTGGCTCACACTGCTCCAGCTAAAAGCAATAAACGCCAACAGGCTGTAGTTAGGAAGCAGAAGCAGCATGAAGAAAATAAAGGAAGTAACCCTCTAGCAGAAACAGGGGTCGTTACTACAGAAGAAGCCTCCCGAGAAACCGATCAAGAGGATGAAACCGGCACTGGGCAGCAAAGGCCACAGGCACCACATGAACCTCCAAGACCCCGTTGGGTGGAGGAGATGAGACTGTCTAATGTCCGGGTGGGCAGCCAGATCATGAAAATGCTGAAGAAGCTCCCTACCAGGTTCTCCATCTGGGAAATCCTCTCTCTGAGTGAAGAGGCTCGCCAAGCCATTATTGATGCCTTGCAGTCGACGGCACAGTATGAAGCACTCTTGACAGAAGTGAATTCTGGTCCATCAGTCACATTCACAGAGGATGATATGCTAATCCCAAATTCCGGCCATAATAGACCGCTGTATATGAGGGGTTCCCTGAACTGTCAGCCGATAAGCAGGATACTGATAGATCCCAGGGGCTGCTGTGAACATTCTCCCATACCGCATCTATCAGAAATATTACTTTGATCTGTATCTTACCAAGGTCAGAGACATGAAGATTGCAGGATTCAACCAAAAGTGTGAGACACCTCTTGGGGTAGCTGATTTCAACCTCACATTGGGAGACCTCACTACAGTGGTACGATTCTATGTGATCGACTCCAATACCACGTATAAAGCCCTGCTGGGGAGACCGTGGCTGCATGAATATCAAATAGTGCCATCCACGCTACATCAGTGCATCAAATACTGCCATGAAGGAAAAGAAGAAAGGGTGTTTGCGGATCTGCATCCCTTTGAAGTGTTCGAGTGCCATATGCTCGATGCATCCTACTACACCGAGGTGTCGCAAAAGTACGAAGGGAAAGAGGCTGTGGTCAGTCATAAGAAGGCGGCGGCCAAGGCAAGAAATTGGTCTCCACCGCCACCCGAGGGCTACATCAAAAGGCATGAAGTATCTCACATCTCCTATGCCGGTGACTTTGCCCGGATTACCCCTCCTAGCGTCCACCCAGATGATGCCGATGAAGAAATGAAACAAAAGTACACTCAGGTGAAGGTTCCGCAGGGTTTAGTCAAGCCCATCGCCAGCCTAGAGTACCAAACAGTGCTACCACTGAAGACTATGGAAATCCCTCGCTTCTGCGAGCCTCCTATTGTATTCTACAACGGGGAGCCAGTCGAAGAGGATGATCAAGACTGTATGGCCCCTGAAGAAGCTGCAAACCGGATGGTACCGATTACAGGCTTGGATTATACTACCCAACGGGTTTCACAAATGTTCTCCAAGATGCAAATGCCATCAATGCAGCCTGCTGCTCAGAAGAAGGCATTCAAGGAGCTGTGGGATCCGCCTCGAGATAGTAAAGAACTGAGGAAGGTCACACGACACCCGGGACTGGGCTATACCCTTCAAGAATACTATGAAGCCGAAGTGGATGTCATCTCTACTTTCTACCAGCATGAAAATTCCCATGGGGTTGGATATGACTAGTACCCTTTGGAAGATGAAGAAATTATCTATCAATCCATAACAGACAATGAAGCCCCAGACAACCTGCCAGAAACAGAGACATCTGATGAGACAAAGAAAGCTTGGTACTGGGAGGACCTATCTTCCAAAGAGGATCTATTCCAGGCTGAAGCAAAATTTGATACGGGAACCCCGGATGAAGATCAAATAGCCAGAGAGCTGGAGGAGTGTCTGGAGTTCGGGCGCATTCTAGAAGAATTCCGGGCTCTACAGAATGATGACCTTTCAAGGGAGCCCACATCAGAAGAGCCTCTAAGGGCGGAAGAGTCCACTTCTGAATTTCCTGTTGAACCAGTCTCGTCCTCGGGGTAGACTGAACAGAATCCGGTAATATTGGCCCTATATGATGCGCCAGCATCCGCTGATGACCAGTATGATGAAACAGAGGAGCATGAAACTGAAGAAAATTATATCCCGGGAGGCTTTATTGATTTGCAAGAAGCCCCGCCCGAAGTCGAAGATGGAGGCCAAGCCACCGTCGATGAGCTGATAGAAATAAATTTGGGATCCGCAGATGAGCCAAGGCCGACATTCCTCAGCGCACTGCTGGAGCCAGATGTCAGGGAACAATATATACAGTTCTTGAAAGAATTCCGAGACTATTTTGCATGGACATATGATGAAATGCCGGGACTGAGCTCTGATGTGGCACAGCACCGATTGGTAATAAACCCAGAGGTTAATCCTGTAAAGCAGCCTCCCAGGAGAATGCGCCCTGAACTGATAAATCAGATTAACAAAGAGGTTGACAAGCTGATTGATGTGGACTTTGTCGAAGAAAACCAGTATACTACATGGTTAGCCAATATTGTGCCCGTAAAGAAGAAAAATGGGCAGATCAGAATATGTGTTGATTTCAGGGACCTTAATAAGGCTTGCCCGAAAGATGATTTCCCAGTGCCAGTCACTGAAGTGATGATCGATGCGACTACTGGTCATGAAGCCCTGTCATTCATGGATGGGTCATCCGGATACAACCAGATCTGGATTGCTGAAGAAGATAGAGTGCACACTGCATTCCGCACTCCGAAGGGAATATTCCACTACAAAAGAATGCCGTTTGG
The DNA here is from genome assembly GCA_022559845.1 of Amorphophallus konjac. Taxonomy (NCBI): domain Eukaryota; kingdom Viridiplantae; phylum Streptophyta; class Magnoliopsida; order Alismatales; family Araceae; genus Amorphophallus; species Amorphophallus konjac. Next base: position 3,773 of record JAHNEJ010003534.1, on the reverse strand, counting down.
CCTTAAGAACGCCGGCGCTACTTATCAAAGAGCTATGACAAAGATCTTTGATGACCTGCTATTCAAAAAAGTAGAGTGCTACATTGATGATCTGGTGGTAAAAACCAGCAAAAGAGAAGACCATTTGCAAGACCTAAGGATAGTATTCCAGAGGTTGCACAAATATGAACTCAAGATGAATCCTATGAAATGCGCCTTTGGCGTGTCTAGTGGAAAATTCCTCGGATTTATTGTCCGGCATAGGGGTATTGAAATTGATCCATCCAAGATTAAAGCTATCCAGGAGCTCCCTCCACCAAGGAATCTGCATGAGTTGAGATCTCTGCAAGGGCGCCTGGCTTATGTCCGACGATTTATATCAAATCTGTCGGGAAGATGCCATCCCTTTCACAAGCTCATGATGAAAGATGTACCGTTCCTCTGGGACGATGGATGTCAGGAGGCCTTTGAAAAGTTGAAAGAATATCTTAAAACCCCTCCAGTACTGGGGGCACCGGTTAAGGGCAGACCCTTGATATTGTATATCTCAGCCACACACTGTTCCCTGGGGGCAATGCTGGCACAGATAAATGAAGAAGGCAAAGAGCAGGCCCTGTACTACCTAAGTCGGAGGCTGATTAGAACCGAAGAAAGCTACAGCTCTATAGAAAAGACATGCTTGGCACTAGTCTTTGCTGTCAAAAAGCTCCGGCACTATATGCTGTCACATGAAATCAGATTGATATCTGCAGCAGATCCCATCAAATACATATTGACTCAGCCAGTACTGAAAGGACGGTTGGGCAAATGGGCAGTAATTCTGATGGAATTCGATATTACATATATACCCCAGAGGGCAATAAAAGGACAGGCCGTGGCTGATTTCTTCACGGAGCATCCTGTGCCGGAGAATGATATGTTGGGGACTGAATTACCCGATGATGAGACACTCGAGGCCTGTCAAGCTCAGCCAGTTATGTGGCAACTATTCTTTGATGGAGCATCCAGAAGGGAGACAGATTCCGATGGAAAGACCGGGATACGGGCTGGGGCCGGTATTATGCTGAAATCACCAGAGGGGAAGGTTGTGCATACTTCCTGTTCTATAAACAAGCCCTGCACCAATAATGAAGCCGAATATGAAGCTCTGATAATCGGACTACGTATCAGTCTCAACATGGGTATCCAAATGCTTCAGGTATTCGGGGATTCGATGTTGATAATAAAATAAGTCCAAGGGGAGTTCGAAGTGCGGAAGCCAGAACTAAATCTCTATCACCAGAAAGCTGTACGCCTCATGGCAAAGTTCTATCATATTGAACTCAAACATGTGGGCCGTGGACATAATGCCCCGGCTGATGTACTGGCAAAGCTGGCCAGCTCACTAGTAGTCCCGCCAAATGAAACACTGAACATTGTTGTTATGAACCGGCGGCAAGTCCCCAGTATGCTAGAAGGGTGCCCCGAAGAAGAAAAAGTTGCCACTATCAGCGCAGTACATGCGTCTGATTGGAGACAACACTTGCTACAGTGGTTTCTACACCAACAGCTGCCACAGAAAAGAGAGGAAAAGATGAAACTCCTGAGAATCAAAGATTCCTATGAATTCAGGAATGGAACTTTATTCCGAATAATGGCGGATGCACGGAAAAAGATTCTACTCCGCTGCCTGTCCACTGAGGAAGCTTGGCAAGCGATGAAAGAAATACATGCTGGGACAGCAGGCGCCCACCAGGCCGGCCCCAAGATGAAGATAGAAATCAAGAAGCTGGGCTACTATTGGCCCACCATGTTTGAAGACTGCTGTAAATTTGCAAAGTCATGCCAGAAGTGTCAGGAGCATGCTACTGTGCCTAGAAGGCCACCTACAACTCTGCACCCTACAGTCCCTAGCTGGCCGTTTGCACAATGGGGAACTGATGTAGTCGGGCCACTGCCGACCTCCTCGGCCGGACATAAGTACATATTGGCCATGACAGATTACTTCTCCCGATGGGCGGAAGCTGTAGCATTAAGAGAAGTGACTGGTGAACTGGTCGCCAGATTCATCAAGCAGAACATTATCTTCCGGTTCGGGATCCCCAGCCGAATAATATCTGATAATGGAAGTCATTTCAGAAATCAAAAAATCTATCGGCTTGCCGAGAAGTATAAGATTGAATGGAGAACCTCCACTCCCTACAATCCCCAGGCAAACGGATTGGCAGAAGCTTTTAACAAGACTTTGTGCACCTTGCTAGCCAAGGTTGTCAGTTCTAATAAGAAGGACTGGGAAGAGAAAATGTATGAAGCTCTGTGGGCATACCGCACCGTCTTCAAGACACCTACAAGGTGCTCACCATACTCATTAGTATACGGCTCAGAGGCAGTGGTTCCGCTGGAGCTGGAAGTCCCGTCACTCCGAGTGGCAGTCCAATATGACCTAGCCCGTGGCGAACAGACCAATACAGAAAGAAGATTAGAAGAACTGACTGAATTGAAGGGGAAGCGCCTCCAAGCTCAGAAGAATATCCAAATGTATCAGGCCCACATGGCCACTGCATTCAATAAACTCGTAAGAGGACGAGAATTCAAGAAAGGTGACCTCGTCATGGTCAAGAAAAAAGAAGTCATGGCGTCCAACCCAAAAGGAAAGCTGAATGCTAATTGGGAAGGTCCTTATGTGATACAAAGGGTCTACGAAGGAGGGGCCTACGTAGTTGTTAACCATCGAGGGGAAATTCAATTCTCGCCACTCAACGGTAAACACCTCAAGCTGTATCATGCTGCACAACCAATATTCCCCGAGTAATCGGGCAAAAGCTACCTTTCCTTGGTCTAGTGGCACTCCGCCCTAACCGAGCTACCATTCCTTGGTCTAGTGGCATTTCGCCCTGATCGAGCTACCCTTCCTTGGTCTAGTGGCACTCCGCCCTAATCAAGCTACCTTTCCTTGGTCTAGTGGCACTCCGCCCTAACCGAGCTACCTTTCCCTTGGTCTAGTGGCACTCCGCCCTAACCGAGCTATCTCTCCCTTGGTCCAGTGGCACTCCGCCCTAACCGAGCTACCTCTCCCTTGGTCTAGTGGCACTCCGCCCTAACCAAGCTACCCTTCCTTGGTCTAGTGGCATTCCACCCTGATCGAGCTACCCTTTCCTTGGTCTAGTGGCACTCCGCCCTGATCAAGCTACCTTTCCTTGGTTTAGTGGCACTCCGCCCTAATCAAACTACCTTTCCTTGGTCTAGTGGCACTCCGCCCTAGCCGAGCTACCCTTTCCTTGGTCCAGTGGCACTCTGCCCTAACCGAGCTACCCTCTTCCTTGGTCTAGTGGCACTCCGCCCTAACCGAGCTACCATCTTCCTTGGTCTAGTGGCACTCCGCCCTAACCAAGCTACCTTTCCTTGGCCTAGTGGCATCCCGCCTTAGTCGAGCTACACCCTTTCCTTGGATTAGTGGCACTCCGCCCTAACCAAGCTACCTTTCCTTGGCTTAGTGGCATCCAGCCCTAGCCGAGATACACCCTTTCCTTGGTCTAGTGGCATCCCGCCCTAGCCGAGCTACACCCTTTCTTGGTATAGCGGCACTCCGCCCTAACCAAGCCATCCCTTATCATGATCTAATGACATTCCGACTTGTCACCCTCCCAAAAAGAGGGGAAGAGAGAATAAAAGAATATAAATAATAAATAATAAAAAGATGGGGTTAAAAATAGAGATACCTCGCCGGTCTTGTTCAGGCTTTCTGAGCAAGGAAAAAATGGCTAAAACCCAGCTGTGGTGAAAACCCGAAAGGGCACTGCAGGCAAAATCGGGTA